>CAVNYN010206262.1:0-10964 GCA_963692815.1 Nyctanthes arbor-tristis | reverse complement strand
GAATTAGCCTGACCCAACAAAAGACGGACGATCTTGCTTATCCCAACCCACCCCCCCCCCCAAAATCCCCCCCCAAAAAAAAAAAACCAAAAAATAAGAAACCAAAAAAATAAAATAAAATAAAATAAAATATTTGAAATAATTTTGTTACCGGATCACCAATGTATTTTCCATTTCGCTCAGCTGCAACATGATAGATGGAAAAAATGTTACATGGGTCATAAAATAATAATAATAATAATAATAATAATAATAATAATAGATTCCACATAATTAGTCATAAGTTTAAGTAACTAAAAATAACTGCACTCACTTGTAAGATTAGCTCGAAAATCAGTTGACCAACTAGGCTTAAAATCATTCCCATAACGAAGATTGGCAGCAAAATTCCCAGTATAGTAATTTAGCCCCAAGTAATCATATGATCCCTTCAACAACTCGGACTCTGATGGTGTGAACTTCGATAAGCGTCTTTTGACAAGAACATGCATGATTTTTGGATAATCTCCGTAAGTTATTGGGTGTATAAACCTTCAAAATATCATCCACGTTAGCAGGATATTCATGTCATCTCGTGAACAAAAAATACTTAACATTTAGCGCACAATGATTGTACTATCCGTACGCACCATCCATACATAAAATCAAGAGCTCTTTGGGCTGCTTCCACATCAGCTTTGCTTTTGGAGTAGGGCACAAACCAGTGAGTGACCAGTACTATTCCAATTTGTCCCTTTTGAGTTGGCTATACATATATGTAACAATATCATGAAAACATTAATTTTCAATATGTGATAATTAGTAATATTAAGTTGGTTATGGAAATAGATGTGGTTCCTTTAAAGAATCCGACTCTTACTATGACAGTAGTAGACGCTGACACGTAGAAATAGAGGAGGGATGATCGTTTTTGAAGAGTAAGCACCAAGATTATTGAACAGTTTAATTCTGCTGAAAAAGAAATTAATACTGACCTTGTACTTTTCGCGGTATATTTTGACAACTTGAGCATGGGAAAGAAGGATATGGTGGGCAACAAGGTAGGGTTCGGTTGCTGAGTTGCCGCCGGTACAGCCACTGTTCATCCAAGAAGAACAACGTCCGGGAGCTACTGCCCCCGAGTCATAACCCCATGCTGAATATGTATATGGCTCGTTGAATGTTGCCCAATGCTTAACCCTATCTCCAAATTCTTTGAAACAAACTTCTGCAAAATCTTTATAGTCATCCCTGCCTCATAAATTGTTGTCAATCGATTAGCTGTTTTGATTAGTAAAAATGATATCTCGATCGAGTTGGAATTTTTGAGTTAAGGTATTATTTTTGATTAACAAACATTAGCTGTTAGTATAAATGTCAAGAATTATTGGTTAAGATGATGGATTCACTTACACAACACGAGGGCTTAGAAAGCCACCATACTCGTCCTCGAGGGCTTGAGGAATATCCCAATGATAGATCGTGACATAAGGTTCTATACCTGCTTGTTACATTGTTACGAACCATATTTGTCAAATTAATCTACAATAGTTAGAAATATAAATCTGATACGTTAGACAAGCGAGGTAACCATTTGCTAGAAGCTCATTAATGAGGCTGTTGTAAAAGGCAACCCCTTTCTTATTTACTCCTTTGATTAACTTTCCATCTGCATTGTTGATTTATAAGTGTAAATATAATTAATAAAATAAAACACTGTAATAAATAAGCAATAATTAAGTAGATTAGCTTTAAAAACTGTAAATTTGTTTGGTAAATTTTAAGGAATTATATATGTTCTTACAAGGTAGAAGTCTTGCCCATGAGATAGAAATCCTCAAGCCGTTGAGCCCTATAAATTTCAACAGCTTTATATCGTCCTGAAAGTCAACATATATCATATTCACATATTACATCTAAAATACTTTAAGAATAACAACAATAATACTAATTACATTAATCTTAAAAGCAATGAACATATTGATAAATGATTATGTACCTTATAACGATGATAAAAATCATTTGCTAAATCAGCATTGCTGTGATCCAAAATTTTTTCTGCAGGTCATTTTCGCATGCTGTTGTTAGCGAGGCTCGAAATTTCGGGGATAGATCATAAAATTGTGGGCAGTCGACAACTAACTTAATTCCATAGCTCAAACTACGTACAGCAAAGTTATAGATATATACTTTAGGGACTGGTGTGTGACAAGTGAAAAGAATGCAGACTGATCCTTACCAAGGGAATAAAATTGATGGCCACTTATGAAAATGTGGTAATAGTTGGGGATCTTCTTGTAAATTGAAATTTACACCAAGTGAAACAACGATTACGGAATCATATATAGCCACACCATCAATCCAATCCAAACATAAAACATCAATGCGCTGCGAGCAAAAAATGAGAGCTGGTGCTAATAAAAAGGTCATTAATTCTGGCCAGCAAGTGAGGCTTCTTCAACTTTATCAGCCACACAATACATGTGTTTGCTGTGAAAATTTTTGAGAACCATACATTAGGTATCAGAGAGTCATTAATTATGTGACGTCTGCTACTATTACAGTACCAGACGTCTCGTATTTCAACATGTTAGCAGCACTTTGGAATACATTCATTGCACGGGGCGCACTACCGTCACCCCTGTAACTTTGCGTGGTGCTCATTGATTGCCACGCTTACTGTTGATGATTATAAGATGGAATCCCCAAATTTTTGGTACAACACAATTATGGAAAATTTTTAACAACTTTGGCGTGTATGAATGTAAGTTACGTGTATTTTAAATCTAAGTTATGTCTATTTTAAATCTGCATGTCATGTATCCATAAATTTCATATAAGCAATAAGTTTTTTAAGAAAACTTTCGAAAGGTTTTTGAAAAACAATCACACAGTTATTATAAAAATGTTGTTCAAGTAGTGAGTTGGAATGTGATGACAAGCCAGAGAAGCACGGTGCTTGGTGTACGATAACGAGTGCTTGTGCTTGTTGTGTCACTAGAGCTTTCTAGGGAATTTTATTTTAATTCAAATGCTCGTTAAATATTCAAATATATATTAATACTAATTACATATTCTCCATAAAAATAAATTTTTAGACTTTTCAGTAATTTTCTTTACATTCTCACCACATACTCTCTTTAAACAAAAAAAAAAAAGGAGATAAAAAACAATTTCCAATAGATCAACCAATTCTAAATAAACCCTAAAAGAAGTTACTTGTCAAAAAAAGCTCACGAGCTGAACTTAGCTCAAGCTAGTTTGTGCTTGCCAGCTGAGCTCACCGTGTTTGGACTTCTGCTAGTTTGTGCTAGCTAGCTGAGCTCGTCACTTGTCGACTCGTGATTTTTTTCTCTATTTTTCTTTAATTTTCTTTAGTTTAAAAATAACACATCCTTAATTACTTACCTATGCCTCCCAAACAAACAACAATGTAATTTCGTTCGCAATAGTACTTCCTCTATCCCATTTACTTTGTCCAAGTTCGTTTTTGGTTGGTCCTATTTACTCTGTCCCATTTAAAGAGTATGTAGTTGTTGTATGTTTGACGCAATTGATCAGTATTTTAGGGGAGGCAAAAAAAAAAAGAAAAAAAAAAGGGAAAGTAAACTAGAGAGAAGGGGCCATAAGCACATATATATAGGCAACGGAGTGAGTGGAAGTGGAAGACCTGGATATTTGTGCGTATAGGTATCCCAGAGACTTGGACGCCTGCCATCCTCCTTTACTGCTCCTTCATACTACAACGTTAACACATTAATTCTTTTTCAGGCGAAAATGCATGGATAATGTGCATATATTCACGCGAACGAACCTGAAATGCCGAAGTGGCAGCACCGAACACAAAATCAGAGTGAAAGTTGCTGCGGTTGAATGGGGTCGATATCTGGCTACTGGAGGCGGTTACTTCCGCTGCTGAAGCTGAAAGTAGAGTCGAGATCAAGCAGTAGAGAAGATTGAGTACTAGGATGACAGAGTGGGAAAGAAAATTAAGCTCCATTTCTTGCCTGCGTCTTACCGGAGGACGACATTAATTTGCTCGTAATTTATAGACGGGAACTCCCTCAGTTATATCACATGCTTATAAATATTAATATTTGTTGGGTCACCATCTACCTCTTACTGGTACACTCAAAAGGTAACCGATACAACTGTACTGTGTCATGATATGTATTCGGGTCATCAAATGATATTAATGATGGGTTATATTATATTTTCTTGTCGAATTACTTGCTTAATTACTTGTTATTAACTAAATATTTAATATATATATTGACAAAACACCCTTACATTTAATTGAAATACATGAGTAAAAAAGACACATAAATCCCTACCAAGTCACCAAACAAGTAACTTAATAAGGAAGAGTAACATTATTCTATTATTATGATACTAATGATGAAAATTCAACTCTTTCTAACCATATATATTTTACTTTGAAATGTTTTCAACAATCAAAATTAATAAAACTTTTCATCATCAAATAAAAAAAAAATTTCAGGAGTTGGATTAAATAATTTTCAAATATTATGACGTGAAAAAGTTTGATTATTGGGATGCAAGTATAGAGAAATACTTACAATCCTACATTGCTAGATTATCACACCACACCAATCAATTTTCTATGATAATAGACAAATCCACTTGGCAACTTATACCCACCTCAATTTAGTCAACGATTTTTTTTCAGTTCTTGCCACGTGACATATCTTATTAAGTTTTATTTAAAAATAAAAAATTGCAACTAATATCTTGCTGGTGAGATCTTAATTGGAGTGATTGACCCATACCAATACAAACACATTATTACTTCAAATATAATTAAAATCAATTGTACTTGGTCGTCAAATCAATTATAATCATGAGAGTACATTATATACTTGATTTAGAAAGAGAAATGATCAGTGATAGAGATTTGTCACAAACATAAATAAATGCCACTCTGTTTATTGATATTCAATTTTAATAGGTTATTATAAATAATACGAGAAAATCCACAACATAAGTGCCTCTCGGTTTATTGAAATTCAATTATAATAGGTTATAAATATACATATAACACACCAATAATTTGACACTTCATTTTGATAGAAAGGGTGTATATTACATTAATATAGGAGGTGTTAAGTCTTTTATGTTACGTAACAAGGATTCAATTTATTGTTAATGTTTAGGATATTTTCGGTTCAAAGAAAATAATGAGATTATTACAACGTACGTTGAAATATGTTAAGATATACTAATTAATATATTGTTTTATTTTCTCTTTGAAAGGCTTAATTTAATATATTGTTATATATACCGAGTTTGTCTGTTTACTTGAAATTGAGGAGAAGGCCTTCCATCCCATGCTTTAGAAGAAAAAATATGATAATAAACTATTATCAGTATAATGTATTATAATTTAAAAATAATTACTATTTTCTTACATTAATGTGTCTGATTAGAATGGGTGCAGAGAAAAGTAATTATTAATTTTAACAAAATTATAATTCCATTCGAGGCTTAAATTGTCTGTCAAATTTCATGCATGTCATTTAAAAGGCTGTCCAAATATCCTTTAATTTCCTTACCCTCAATGATATTTTGTACAATTATTAGACATGATTCTAGCACATGTGACATGGACCAGATGGCCTGGCCCCTATACCTTTAATTATTTGTCTTTTTAGCATGACTTTCTTTTTTCTTTGAAAATTCTAACAAGTTTGTCAGGTACGTAGACACCGGTATTATCCGTGACTAGATAAGATAGAAAATAATCACGCATATAAACTAAAGCTCATTAATGGCTCCAATTTCTAAAGTGAAATCTCGATCTTATTAGTGCATCATCGATAAGCAAGAATATATCAAGTTGATAGATTTATCACACGTGTCTCTTTCTTCATCTTATTTCGATCAGATTTTCTCTATCATTGATGGTTGTTCACCTTCCCTTCTTGGAAATTTTTTGTATTCATATCTTCATTGTTGGTTAAAGTTTTTTTTTTTTTTTTTTAAGTTGATGTGAAGTTCTATAAGTCGAGACGGAGTTAAAAATACAACTTAATAATGGGATTGTAATTTGTAAGTCATTAATTAAGGATAACTTGCTTCATGGGCTAAATTTTTGGTTTTAAAGAGGTGAGAAGAGTCATCATTTTTTTAAGTTACGGTTGAGGGAAGGAGCTATTCAATTGACACATGTTTACTTGATTTTCGATCTACGGGATATAGTATTATTTCCCCACAAATTCAGAGCTACCATCGCTATATGACAATGCATTAATAAAGTCACAACATAAAATTCAACGTAGAATCTCGATCTGTTGTTGTACGTTTGGTGGTATTATTTTACCAGATGCACATGTATCGCGAGATTATTAGACAATTCATAAGTTGTCCCATAGTGAGTCCACCTACATATATGCGTCTAGCGGAAAATTCTTTTTACTAGTTTTTTAATTTTTCACAAGACTTATCATATCAGTTGATCGGTTGGTCCCTTTCTTTATTTGGTCAGTTGGTGAGTTGGTCCCTTTCTTTATCTGTTTTCGCATATCATTCAACCCCCCCCCCTCTCACAAAAAAAAAAAAAAAAAAAACACAATTTATGGCTCGATAGGGGTACCATGCCAATGTGACTTCAACATGAGAGAAAAAAACCCACATTTTTGAATCATCTCGTCCCACCACACCATCACCCGAGTCCAATTCTTGAGATAAGTGTCTCTGTTATGAAGACACCGCCTTATTTGATACATCCTTCTCCAGTCATTTTGTTCACATGATAAGGACTCAAAAACGTAAGGCTTTTTCCCCTATGCGCGCGTTAGCCATATGGGCATAGTAGGTGGAGGTGGATTTAGGATTTTTTTTTTTTAATTTCCCCTAACACGGGTTGTAATTCCTATAAAATTTTAGTTCGACAATTGTGATACCTGAAAATTTTTTTCCCCTATATAACAAATTTCTAAATTTTTTCTCTATTGGGCTAATATGGCCTCCCCTGGATTCGTCAATAGAAGATCCTTTCAATTGGTTAGAATCCATTACTTGAAAGAAACTGATAAACTACTCCATTGGCGTATAATAAAATTTTAAATAATTTTAAGGAGATATGAGAAAGTGACATAATCATGTAATACACTTTTATTTTATTGAGTGTTTGATTATATAGATACTTTTTCATAATGAAATGGAATTTTGCCACATTTACAATTTTACCTATACATATAACAATGTCATGTTCCCGTATAGTTTTTGTAAGGTTTTTTTGCATGGACCTATAATAAAATTTCCCCTTTTATCGGGAACTTTGAATTTCACATCATCAAACCAGCAGCCAAAAACACCGCCGTCACCATCACAGTCAACGCCATCGCCAACGGCCCATCGCACCGCATATAAAGAACTAGTGGGTCTTGAAATCTAATTCGAGGTGGCTGCCATTTAGATCGAGAAAATGAATGAGAACAATAGACAAAAAAGGGGAAATGAAGATGAATGGAGACTGACGACGGTTGAGAAATAGATGAGATAGACCATTAATGGTGGGTATTTCAATGGTGATTCTGTTAAGGGATAAATCTCACATCGATTAAATATAAAGTTATAAAGTAATATATAAGTGCTTAGGCTACTCTCCTCTTAATAAATTGACATTTTAAGATAGAATTCTGAGCCACCATCTTGCGGGTACTACAACAAAACTCACTACTACTGACGGTAAAATTCTGACGGCCACCAACGGACCTTTTTTCTGTCGGTAACTATCGACGGCTTTTTGCTACCGTCGACAATTTCTGACGGTTTTCTATGCCGTCGGAAATCTTTAACAATTTTCTCGGCCAAAAAATGCAATATTTCGTAACAATGATATGCCATTTTAATAAGTAATATGATGAGTATACGTGTGTTAAAAATTTTGTGAAATTCAATTTTCTGTAATTTGTTCTTTAAAATTACACTATTATTTATATTTTATATATTTTACATTGATACATAATATTACATATGTCTAACTTATAATATATCATATAAAATGTAATCCATATTTCTTCTTATCTAAGGATTTAAGTAAAGTGAAATAAGGTTTTAAAGAAAATAGTATTGAAATAAAATTTTCAATGATACAAAAGTTTATTTCATTTATTAATGTTTGAAAATAAAAAATATTTTGATGTAAGTTACTTTTTTTTGAAAAAAAGATCACGTGTATCAAAATTTAAGAACACATGTATGAAAATTTAAATGTCTTAATCAGTGTCATAAAAAATTTGAATACACGGTTAAAATGATAATTTTTGAAATTTACAACTTGTAAATGACACTATAAAATTCTAATTTGTTTACAATTTCAAACTTTCAAATTTTATATATAGCAAAAACTTAAAGTGATAAGTATAGATAGATAATGCACATTGTTAAGTATTTTATCTAATATATATTTATATGTATATTATATTTTTACTAATATTTTTGGTTTAAAAAATTACTTATATTCTAAATTGTAAAAAATATATGAATATATGATAAATATATTAGGGATACATTGTAGTAACAAAAAAAAAAAAGGAAGAGTGGCCTAGCGGTTGGGACTTAATCACCCAACTGCTAGGTTGGGAGTTCGAATCACCTTCCATGCAAAATGTAAAATAACATTGATTTATTATGCAATTGGGTCAGGTTAAGCTCGCGAACACGCTGGCTGGGTTGGGATAGTTGTTGGGTTAGGTTCTCAAATGGATTTAAAAACATTAATATAGTAGTTGGGTCGGGTTCTCAGATGGATTTAAAAACATTAATATTTATTTATTGATATTATTCCTACTTATGGGTCCGTCGGTAATCTTTGACGGTTGACCAAGCTTCAGTTGGAATTCACCAACGAATGTCAACCATTGGTAAATACCGACGGCAAAAGAATGGCCGTCGGTGATCTCCGACAAGCCTATCACCGACGGAATTTTTCGACCATCATTTCTCGTCGATAACCCAATATTCTGAAGAAATTTGACCATTACCGACGGATTTTGACCGTCCGTAACGTGTTTTTTTGTAGGCTAGGCATGTTAAGAGATAAATCCCACATCGATTAAATATAAAAGTATGAAACAACATATAAGTGCTTGGAGTACTACTCCTTTTAATGGTTGACATTTTAAGATGGAACTCTAAGTCTTAATAGATTCCACTAGTGGAGTTGGAGGAAAGGGAATACATTTAGCAAAAATTACATTGCGCCACGAAAATAAATATTCCGGTATAAAAGTTTAAACCAATATATAAGCGCTTGTGTTACTCCTTTTAATAAGTTCACTTTTTAATATGGAATCCCAAATCTTAATAGATTCCACCAGTGGAGTTGGAGGAAAGGGAATCCATTTAGCAGAAATCGCATTGCGCCATGAAAATAAATATTCAGGTGCCGGCGGCTCGTTGGTGGTGTGTTAATAAATTTGGTTTTTATGGTGGACAGAGAAGAGGAGAGATTGACATGTCGGCTATTATACAGATTTTTTGTTACTAATAATAAATTAATGATAATAAAATTAACAAATATTAATTTTTTATAATTTTCTATATGAGAATAAATGAAATTTTTTATACCCATATATGAATTATTCAATAAGTATACCTATATACTTGAAAATGACAATAATGGCTACCTATTTTCCCGAATTGTTTTAAAGGTGTACCATTTTTTAATCCATTTCCCCCTTTTGCATTCACAATATCAATTTGCTACCCGTGGCCTTCAACATTGAATTTATAAATCGCACTGAATTAATTTATATATGTCGCTGTTTATTATATATAATATAATATAGTAGCCTCACTATTCTTACAATCAAATGATTATTATAAAGACATGTTAGATAAAAGTTAAATAAACATTATTTAAAAATATATTATTATAAATAGAAATTTAGTAAAAATATTGTTCTTTTATCCGTGTTGGTGGGAGCAATTTAGTAAAACATTTTTATACGTGTTAGTGGGAACAATTTTAGTAAAAATATTGTTCATTTAAAAATTCCTATAAAACAAGAATCAACCAAAAAAAAAAAAATCGTATAAAATCATTTATTTTGTTTGGATGAGGCTAGATCGACAAGATATTTAAGAATGATAGTGGGGCAAATGACTGTGACACAAGAAATAGACTTATAAGCACACAAAAAAAGGAAAAATAAAAAAATGCTTGCAAGATATTTTGTTCATCAAATAATAGAGTTTGAATGACATCGACAAAAAAGGGTTCGATCTATCAAAAGACTCACGTTTCATTTCTTCAGACAATTTGGTTGGACCACTTTCTCCATCTGTCAAAAACTCACCCCTTTTTTACACCAAAATCATTTTATTCGTTCATTGGAAATATATATCATCTTCCATAAGCTCATTTACTATGAAAACCATGCTTGGCTGTCCTTCTAATATGTTTGAACTCGATATCTTCAAAGTATGTTGTCAAGGATGCAATCATGACCTCTCACTACAAGAAATGCCGCCAACATATGTTGTCGCCGCTATATGCCCAAAAGTCGCCGCTGTAGGTCTATAGCGGCGACTTTTAGCGACGACGACGTTGTTACTATTGGCCCGTACCTGTTGCCTTATAGCGACGACTCCAAACCCTATAGCAACGACATATATAGCAGCGACAAGGATGTCGTCGCTATAGACCCTACGATTTTGGGCCACAAAAAATATTTGAACCCGATCCGTCACCCCCCGGCCGACCCGACCCGACCGGTACGTTGACCCGCCTCCGCCTGTTTAATTGAGGCATTATTTGCCTCTGCCAAGGCTCGAACCCGGGAGCTCCCTTTCACACTCCAAGCATTTCACCAATTGAGCTAAAGTGATTTTCGCTTCATTGTTTGCATTTAAAATATATATTATATAAATTATTACAATAATAGCAACGAACACAGTATGTACATCAATGAGAAGTCGTTGGTATAGGCTTCCTCAAAGGCGGGAAAGTCTTCCCG
>CAVNYN010206258.1:0-24333 GCA_963692815.1 Nyctanthes arbor-tristis | reverse complement strand
CCCCCCCCCCCCCCCAAAAAAAAAAAAAAAACCCACCCCCTTAATTTTCGTTTCCTTTCTCTTCAATTAAAATAATCATCTACTCTACCTCTTTACTACATCATCCCCAATCCACATTCATGCATTGGAAATGATCTAGTAACACTAACAGATTCTGTCGGCATGAGAATAAAGGTGACTTGTCTGCACACGTTTGTATCAAGGTTTCATTTTTCTTTCTAATAAGCAAGAAGTATTCTTTAATTACATATTTCGGAACAAAATTGGTCACCCTTTCCAGATGAGCACCTTATCTAAATCCAAATCCTACCAGAATTTATCCATGCAGGGTAAACTCAGTTACTAGCATGCAAATTTATAAGCTCTCTCTCTCTATATATATATATATATTTTATGTTCAACATAATTGCATGCCTTTAAATTTGCCGCTGTACTGTACTCATTCAGGTACTGTAAATTTATCGGTTTTATTTTTACGTTATAAACAAATGTGATAACTTGTACAATTGTTTCGATGATAAAGCAAACAAATGAAATAACATCCACAAACCCAGAAAGCATACATGAAATCAACACAACTTGCAGGGAGTGGATAACAGTACAAACCTTGATCTTGGCCAACATCAGCTTGAACCTATCAAAATCATTCAATGAGGCCCTTCTCTTTTGCACAATCAACTTCCTTCCCCAAGAACTATTCTCCCACTTGTTTTTCACATCTACGAAAGTTGTAAATTTTCAATTTCATTGTTTTGTAGGATTAATGTGGAACAAGATTTTCTAAAACTTCAATACTTACCAGCAGCCTCCATGGCAGCAATAAGAGTCTTCTTCTTTGGAACCCTTTTGACGTCGATCTTGATGTCAGTAAGTTGCAACCTCTTAAAGTTCATCTGGCTGCGCACCATGTCAGGGGCATCCACAAGAGCCTGAAAGCTCAAACTTGTTTAGTTGCCAGTTTCTTTGAAATCAGTTAAACTTCCATTTGAGCCATTAAAGTTCTCCAGAAATAAAAGAGAAATAATCAAGTGCTTCAGCAAAACAAACTACTCAAAAACTAGACAGCAACATAAAGGATACGAAAATGGAAGAAATAGATTTGGGCAAACCCGATTCTGGTCAATGACGTCCACGATAACGACGAGCTTCCCATAGTCCTTGCCGTAGTTAACAAGAGCCACCCTTCCGATCTCAACGAACCTCTTGAACGGCTATGAACAATTCACGAATAAATCAAAACCAATTCTCAGCATACAATAACCAAACTGTACAGAGAAAATAATAGGGTTTCAGAAGCTCACCATTTTCGGCGATCTGTATGACGGAGAACGAGAGGGGCGGGTGAGGGAGGACGAATATGAATTAGGGTTTGCTAATGGGGTGAGCGGGCTAGGATTTTGTATGATGTTGCTGGGCATTTTAGTATAGCCCGAAGAATAGTATTCTGGACCGCTTTGAAACCCAAACAGCCCACCAAAGTTGGGCTTAGCCCAGCCAAGAATAGCCCAAACTGAACCAACCCGCCCAGTCGTCTTTCCAATTGCAAATTCGCAATAAACCCCAGAAAGTGACTTCTCCTGCGAAAACCCAACCCGCAGTTTCTGCTTCGACCTTGCACGCGCCACCTACACTGCAGAATCTCCGTTGAAGTCTGGTCGCGCAAGGGTGTTGTCGAAGTAGATTGAGAAACTACTTTTCTGACTGATTTTGGTATACGCAGAGGACCAGAAGCTTGAACGACCTATACAGAGAAACAAAGATGGCGTACCAGGGGGGAACCTTGAAGTCGACCACCATAAACGGAGTGAAAATGTATACGGTATCTGGAAATCACCGCTCCGTCGCCAACTGGCTTCCTTCAAAGAAGCTCAGAGCACTACGTAAAAATCCAGGTACAGTTTTTTTGCCTAAATGTTGCTTGATAATTTTATAACTCAGACTTTTTTAGTATAATAAAAATTGAAATATTGTCTTCGTATTTATTCACTGTTGACGACTGAGGGTTGCTGTCTATGATTTTGACGCACTCGAGAGAAATTTTCTGGAAACGTATTGGATACTCATTGTTTATTAAGTTTTGGGATAAACTTTGCTATTCTACTTTATTATTCCTGTCTAATTTATTGGAAGCTAAGATATATACGTTAAAAAAGAGTAATTAGTTATGTTAATTTGGCACAAGGCTATTTTTATAAATGACTTTCATTCTTGGGCGGTTTATAGAGTATCAGCGAAGGGTGGATTTAATACAGGATTTGAGGTTTGAAACTGCGACTACTAGAATTAAGGTGACCCCTGATGGCGAGTATCTTATAGCTTCAGGTGAGTGCTAAATTTTGTTTTAAAACATTCTTATGTTGAGCCATATCCACATTGAGCTATAAAAATCAAGATTTCTTCTTTTACATCAGGCATTTACCCACCACAAATCAAAGTATATGAGTTGAAGGAACTATCTTTGAAGTTCAAAAGACATTTTGTGTCCGAAATCATCAATTTCCAGGTAGTGTTTTCCTATTTGCTCAAGACATGGAATTTGATCGAACGAAATATATTTCTCATTTAAGATCTTTTCGGCAATTAGTGTTTAGATAAGTAGTCCTCTGTTAAATTTTGAAAAGACATGAAAAACGATATGATATGAAAACAATGTCGCTTTACTTCCAGTGAAGAGTTGACTAACTGACTTCACTTGCTCAAGGAAAATGAAAAGGAAAGATAGACTCACCATGCTCTGATTGTACTGTTTTCATGCATCTTATTCAAAGTTTCATTCCTTCCTCTAAAGCCTTATTGATACCTATTTATACATTACCTGATTGCTTGTTGAAATACTATTCTCAACAAGGTCTTTTGGAATATCAACTTCTCTGGAAACTTATTATAGGTACTTTTCTCCTATTGGCCTGGCCTGCAATTATGATTTAATAGTTCTTATATATGGATAATCTTTTGACATAATAGGTATTGGATGACGACTATTCTAAGCTTGCATTTCTTTGTGCCGATCGCTCTGTTTGCCTCCATGCTAAATATGGAAGTCACTATAGTTTGCGGATCCCAAGGTTTCTTTCCCTTGCTATTGTCAAGTGTATGAATTATATGTGTAATTTACATTTTCCCAAACTGCGAGTTTTCCAATGCTTTCTTCATATTATTTCTGTAACTCTTAAATTTCAAGGAACTAGGATGCATCTTACTTTTATATCTATTACCAATTGCTTTGGCACGCTGTAGAAAAAAAAAAATGAATCACTATGATATGATATCTTGCTATTATTTTACTCCCTCCAACTCATATATTTAGTTCACTTTTCTTTTGCATAAGGATTAAGAATAGTATTGGAAAAGACAATTATGTATACAAACTTCCTAGAATAGCCTAATTATGTTTACCGAATTCCAAAGATTAACCAATTGAAAAAAGAAGTCATGTTATACATGTTCAAGATTACATAGAGGTTTACTTGTAGAGGAAGGTAAAAATAATACTAAATATAGAAGCAGGACTCTATATTTGGGACAACCCAAAAAGGAAAGTTAGAGCAAATAAATGGGGCAGAGGGACTAGGGAGTAATTGAAATATAAAATAGAAATTGATTCTTCAACACATGTCAACTGCATTATAGACTATAATGTGCTATTCAAGTGCTGAAATAAGTTTATATTGCTTTTGAAGTTCTTGAATAAAGTAGCATGGTTAAACAGATTTGCCAATTACGATGGTTTTTTGCTGGCAGCGGCCAAAATATTCATTGCACTTCAATTAGATTTCCTTCAAGTTAGCTATCATGGATATAGACTACATTATTCTAGTTTGGCAGAAGTTCAGAGTTCTTTTAGAGCAAGTGACGTAGGCTTAGATGATTAATTGCCATCCTCTGGCAACTTAATATGTATATATCCAGTTTCCTGCCTGCGTTCACCTTTTCTTAACATGTTTTCTGTTTCAATTTCCCATTTTCTTGTTATGTTTATACAGGATGGGACGTGACATTGCCTATGATCCTTGGTCTTGTGACATAATTTGTGCTGCTTCTTCTCCAGATCTATACAGGATTAATTTAGAACAGGTTTGTCTTGCAGATCTCTTTCTATCGATCTGGAGCTACCCATGTACGAAGAAATGAAATAATTTTTTCTGCAGCCATCTTCAGTTTATTAATTTTGATTGTTATCTGCCTATTCATATACCCTGTGTGATTACCACTTTCTCCTAGTTATCTTTTCTAGGAAAATGAACATACGGAAGTTTCACCCTTGATTTTTCCAAAATTAAATTCATTGTTAAAGTAACCATTCATATGGATGAAGAGAGTTGTCAGTTAGAGATTCCGGGACCAGAATAGTATACATGTGAATTGACAGAGTTAACAATAACCATCTCAATTACAAACAAAAGGAAATGTGGTCAGAATTGTATTTGTACTTTACAATTGTGGTCAAATGCCGGGGCTTTTGTTGAACTGCAAAGATTGTTAAACTTGTTAGCTTATGAAGGCCCAAACTATTACATTGTAGATAAGGGAGTTAAAGGAAAGGAGTTTCAAAATTTATTATTATAAGTATTTTTTGGTATTTCTGTGCAATGACGCTTTCAGGTTTTATTTGAGGCTTAATATTTGTTTTATAGATGGAGTGGTTCTTTACACCTGGGCATGTATTTGGTCCCCGTTTGGTTTTGATGAATGAATATGATAAAATGTAGGCATTGTTGATGCTTGGCATTTCTATGGGAATAATAAGTATCTATTTTTGATCTATTCACCATTCGACAACATGCTACTCTCTTTCAATATTGGATATATTTTAAGATAAAAGATGAAATTATCATGAAACTTTCTAGTTCAGAGTTTTAAAGTTAATGATGTTTCAGGGGCGTTTCCTCTCCTCACTCAACACACAGTCCCCTGCTTTGAACGTGGTGTCTCGGAGGTTGGTGGGAACTTTTCTACTTTTGTGCATCTTGCTCTTCTCCGCGGCATAATTGTGAAATTTTCTTCCTTTGTTTGTTCTTGTTGTTTATTATCTGTCATCTTCCTTTTGCCTCCCCCCCCCACCAAAAAAAAAAAAAAAAAGCAAAGTCCACGGCTTGGTTGCCGCTGGTGGTGAGGATGGAGCCGTAGAATGCTTTGACGCGAGAACAAGATCTTCGGTTGGTAGGATAAACGCTGTTGCATATGCTGGTGATATTGATGAGGTAATAAATATTACGTCACTTAACTTTGACTAGTAGGTACATTTTCTACTACTTTTTGCTTCATGTTAGTTTTCCTTGAACTCCAAAAGCACTGAAGGTGGTAAGAATATATCTAATAAAGATCCAGTTGTAAGTAATTTGTACGGGTTCTATGTGAATGATGCACTTTGTATTGCCCATTTGGGTTACACACATTAATTTCCATATTACTTGAAATGTGTGTGTCTATATACACACACACACACGCATATATATATGTATATAAGTACAACCCTCAAAGCATTTGGACAGGAAATTAGCAGTTGCTTAATCTGATTTTTATTTTATTTTTAATTTTTTTTATTTTCCGAATTGAGAAACTTGCAATTAATACTTGGGAAAAGAATTTGAATTCCAACTATATGTTTTCCTAGGAAACATGTTCCAAGGCGAGAGGCGTTCACACGGCGCGTTGCCTTGGAATTTGAGGGGTTGGCTCCAAAACAGCCGTGTATTGCAGCCTTTATTTATTTATTTTTTTGAAATGGAATATGAAGAGCTTGTTCTTTGGAGCTTTATCAAAAGTAAAAAATTATCAAATCATTACCAACCACGCATTCTACACAAAAAAACAAATTTTCACACTTCCCAGTAACTTTTCTATACATTTCCACCACACATTCTTCTATAAATCAAACTCTCTTTATCATAAAGCTCCCAAGAACAAGCTCGAAAGGGTTGTGCAAGCAGCTGTGAATTACATGGCTGCTTTATGTTTATTATCTTGCAAATCATTTTTTTATTACTGGTTTAAGAATTGTGGTGTTAAAAAAAAAAAAAGAGTTAACCGTGACTTCGTAAACATTGAATAACTTCATCAATATGAACGGTTGGCTGCTTTGCAGCATTTTATCCTTTTTTTTTGATGAGTTTTCTAATTTTAAAATTATAGTTATTTATGTTTAAGAAAGATTATTATAATTATTTATTTTCCTAATTTAGAATTTTTTAATAAAAAACTAGTGACGTTTTAGCTTTTTATTTTCTTATTTTTATTTTTTTGCGTAAAAATGTGCCTTTATTTCTTCATTTATTTATTTTTTTTGCATGAGCACTAAAAGAATCTGACTAATTTTATCGTAATATGTTGCTTCTTTTGTATGCTCCATTTACTAAGTTTGCTTATTTGTAATGATTTGAATAATAATTATGATGGTGATGGTGATGAATGAGAACCTTAAATATGGGACCCACCATATAAGTATGTAATGGTTGAGAAAGAATGAACAATTATGTTGCTCAAAATTTCACTTTTTTCTTTCTTTTTATCTTCTTGCATTTAATTTTATTTTTGTTTGTGCGTAACTAAATAATTGCTGTACGGGCGGTGCAGAATTGATATATTTATGGTTACTTCATAATTTTGTAGGTGATAAAGACAAAAGTGAATCTAATTTAAATTACAAAATTTGACGATTTGGAAGTCAGTGGTATAATTATTTTTGTACATATTTTGATTAAGGGCCTGTTTGATTCTCATTATGACAATGAAATTATAATGAGTTGAAATGAGTGGTGGAAATTTAATTGAAATTTGAAATGTGTGGGGATAGTTGGACATTTGTTAAATCAGTGGTCAAATAAGTGGTAAGTGAAATTATAATGAGAAAGAATAAAGAGAATCAAACAAGCACTAATTGTCTTGTATTTCTTTAGTTACAAGAAAATATAGAATCTGGTGAATTTCATTAATAGTTAACTTTCTTTCTTTCTTTTTTTTTTTTTTAATTTTATTTTAAAATTATCTTAAATTAACTCATTCGTGTATGAGTATATAGACCATTATTTTAGACATGTTTCAATTTTTTTAAAAATATTGTTTAAGTTCTTTTTTGTATAAATAAGTTTACAGTTTAATTTTGGTGATATAAATATCTTTTGTTTTTTTATTTCAACTTGAGATGTTGGGTTTTTTGTGCCCAATTTATCTTTAGGTTAAACTGAAGTAAAGATTCCCAAACTTTGCATCCACTTACACTTTTGTCCCCAACCTTTAAATCTAGACCAGATGACCATCAACGTTTGAAAAAATGGCATTGTTCATCCAAGTGGATGAATTTACCATTAAATTGATAGGCAACTAATTGAATCAACATCAATTATCCAAATAGATGAATTTGGGTGAACAAGGTCGATTTTCCAGAGGTTAGTTTTTTGGGTCTAGATTTAAGGGTTGAGAGCGAAAGTGCAAATGAATGCAAAGATTGGGGACCATTGCTAGTATTTACCATGATCATTATTTTTATTATACTTTTTGAAATTTTGTGCCATTTATAATTTACAATTTATAATTTTAAATCTTGGTAAATGATTTATAATATAATTTCTTGATTGTATAATATGTATTTTTATTGTCGTTTGTAATTATTTCTTCGGTGCGTCACACGGGTATAATACTAGTTTTGCTGAAAGGGGGTGTGGTAGTTGCTTGCAGTGCCTGAATATCTTTAATGGAAGTTCCTTCAATTGATATAAAATATCTTATATATCATGTGAAATTTGTAGGAGGTTACTGCAATAGAGTTTGCGGAGAGACAAAGTTTTTTCATGGCTGTTGGAAGTAGTGGTGGAAAGGTATGCCAGAGAATGTTATATTTACCATTTGTTGCAGACTTGCAGTCATTGTTCACTTCCTGACACATTCTGTATGTCATATGTTAACTCTAGAGGCAGATTTATCATGGGATATGGTTTTGAGCTTAAGCAAATTTTTACTCTCGTGAACAAGTCCAGCACTGTTGTGATCTTAACTAAAAGGCACTATGAAGTTCCTATGTCCAAAAAACCTAACACGAGGCTTGCAAATTGCAATGCGACAGAAGCAATCTCACATTTGGGGTTGAGGTGTCGAGGAACGGTTAAGGGGGCTGAAGTATTAATATTGTACTGGTTCCTTCCAAGGGAATTGTAGAGGGTCCCGTTAAGCAGTTGGTTTCCCGGGTTTTTTGTAACTGCACAAGGTGGCTGAAAGTGAACTATTTGGTGCTTGCACACTTGCTGAATTTTTGAATAGCTATTGACCAAGTGGTTTTTGTCTACTTTAAGTTCTGATCACATTCTTCATTTTCAGAGTGTATTATGTTAATGCATTTGCTTGAATGTCAACTTGTCAATCTTTAGTCTCTCCGATATGGCCCTGTCTTCATTTTTTCCCGCCTTTGCATGTATAAAAATTTGTACATTCGAAATTTATATAGGTTACTCAATAACTAGCTTGGGTAGGCCGGTAGAGCAAGTGATTTCTTCACGTTTTAGGCTATGTCTATACGGCTTATCACAATATAGATGCGGCACGCGTAGGAAGAAACACAAAACTTGTATGATTACATTGTGAATAGATGCATGTGATTTCATAACAAAACATATGCATATGATTTCATAACAAAATATATCAAAAGCATTGTATTGAAAAGGGATAAGATGCTGATGTGACATATGAGAATCCTCTATTTGGAAAATGAGTTCTGTGTTCTGCCACAAACTATAGCCATCAAAATGTTTAATATTTGCCCCATTTTGATACATAATTTCACGTGAAGTGGATGTGTTCTGTGCTAATTCCAGTTTTAGCTCTGTTCCTTTAACTAATACTATCACAATACTGATTACGCTCTTATCTCTGCAAATAATTCAGGTTCTGATTTATGATTTGCGCAAATCCGATCCCGTGCGAGTGAAGGATCACATGTGAGTTACCTCTACTAACTTCATTGTTACTTCAGGTATTTGATTGTAGGCTAGGTTCTCTATACGCTCACGGAATCATTAATTAGGAAATTTATCATGTTTTTGCAGGTATGGCAGCCCTATTCTGAATATAAAGTGGCATAAGACCCTAAACTCTGAGAGAGAACAATTAATCACTACTGATAAACACATTGTCAGGATTTGGGATCCCGAGACTGTAAGGAACAACTTCATCTTATTTTCTTCTTTAGTCTGTGTTTGGTCGACCTCAGTCATGTCTGTTTTTGGCCTTGAAGTTGTTCATGCAACTGTCTTCACGCGCATGTGTAATTTATATACATGTATATGACTAGGATAGATGCACTGCTGAGCTCTGGGGAGTTCAACTATATGGTCTTTTTGCTGTGATTTAGCAAGTATTGTTTTATGAAGAATAACCCTCCTGAAATTGTCTTGTGAAATATGACTTGACATGGGTTTATCTCTGGCTTACTGCTTAAATATAAAATTAACTGCTAGATATCATTTGTATGGATATAATTGCTCGTTTCATTCTGGATGCTTTATGGAAAACTAATAAATTGCGATTCTTTGGCCTTCTAGTATTATTTATTTATGTATTATTTTACCACTACGAAAAATATGGGGGTGGAGGTTCTAATGAGTTGTTGGGAACAATTTCTGGAAAGGAAGTTTGCTTCTTTAACTGAAGGAAGCATTTTTGTTGGGGAGTGTTCTCGCTTTTCTAGGATATGCCCGGCTGGTGGTAAATGGTGAATTTAATGAACAGGCCTTTTGGCATGCCTAAGATTCTTGACAATCAAGCAGGAAATTAGATTATCAAGCTTTGATAGCCCCAACAACTAAGACTCTCCTTAGTGTACTTAGTTGATGGTGTGAAGGAGACTGTTGGCTGAGATTATTAGTTATTAATTTGAGGTACCTACTGATGACCTGAAGTATCTGTACTTTGTGTGCCCCCGTGAACTATGCTCCTGAAGCCCAAGTGAGAATTGGGGCGGCAAATGGAATGTAGCAGCGATTTATATGTTCTACTATCCAAGATGGGGAGGGAGGATAGAAACTGACAATTATGTTCTAAAGCAATCTGATTCTTAAGGAAAAGAATCAGGAGATAAGAATACTCCAAACACCGTTGGAGCCAAAATTTTTAAGGAAAATCTGGGAAAACTTTAAGAGACTACTTGAAGACTTGATAATTTAAGTATTCTGAAAATAGGTGCTTACAACTGATGATTTTGGACTCTATTTATAGTACTAATACAACAAATAAAAATGACCTTATGTTTTTTTTTTTTTTTTTGAGACTTATTCTAAGAATTATCTCACTATGAACTGCACAATTACTCACTCTTAACATCAGAATTACTCACTTTTAACTTCATAATTAATTGCATCATGTTCAATGTCAAGAAGCACAAATTTCATCATTACTTCTCTAAGAAGTCAAATGTTACCACTGTGTATAAGTTTTCAGGATTCAGTTTTGTTTTCATTTCAGGGAGAAGGTATGACTAGCATCGAGCCTACTGCTGGGAAAATTAATGATCTGTGTGTTTTCCGAGAAAGCGGGTTATTGTATTTGGCTCTGGACAGCAGCCAAATACCGTCTTACTTCATACCAGACCTTGGACCCGCTCCAAAGTGGATGCCTTATATGGAGAGTTTAACGGTATGTCTACTTGATATCCTCATAATAGAATCTTATAACGATAATTCTTATTTGATGTTAATGACGATTCTAACGTTTGCCTGCATAGGATGAGCTTGAGGAGAACCCACAAACAACTATTTATGACAATTACAAATTTTTGACGAAAGAGGACCTTGAGAAGCTGAACTTGACTGATTTGATTGGTACCAATCTTTTAAGAGCCTACATGCATGGCTTCTTCATTGACTACCGGCTGTACAAAAAGGTTACATCTTAATCTGCTAAAATGATTATTCTATGTATCAGATCCAACATTTCTTTCGCTAGAAGTATCTAACAAATGGCTTTCTTTCTTATTCCTTGGCATTTATGATTCAGTAACTCCAATTTCTCTTGAAGGCAAAAAATTGTTGAAGTTCTGGTTTTTGTGCTCTTTAAGTGTTATGGTATCTGATCTTGTTCTAACAGCAGTTTCATTGACATACGGCAGGCAAAAGATTTGGCAGATCCTCTTGCTTACGAATCTTATGTGGAAAGGAGAAGGCAGGAGAAATTGCAAGCTGAACGTGCCTCTCGAATTACGGTCTGTTACTTCTCAGAAGTATTAATTTTATTTTCTCAAAAACCCATGTCTTCAGTACCAATCTCTTGTGGAAGGTCATATGATGTTGAGAAATAGAATTTCTGGTTCAATATTTTTTTTCTAAAAAGGCCTCTTGTGGTTTTTAGTTTCTCAAAATCAATTCTCAATCAAACTCATTTCTTTTCGCATAGTTATTCATTAAAATAATTTGCACGTAAATTTGTAACTTTTTCTTTTCAACCATGCACTCATCCGAAAAATCACTTTTCACAAAACCAATTTCCCAAGAATCAAAACCACGTACCCCTAATTTCTGTAACATTTGAAAAATCACTTTTCACAAAATCACTTTACAATGTTTCCGAACAATTTCTTCATTGTTAAAAACAGTGTCAGTTGCTTGTGTCTAGATTTTCCCTTTCTACTATTCCTTCTTGATTCCCTGAGGAGGAGTTGTATGAAAATGTAGATCCTGTTGGGTAGTTTTGGTTTTGTTGGTTGAATACAATTTGGGGGTGTCAATTTTTGAAAGAGGGCAAAATTTTTACTTATAATTTCTCCATCATCTATGAACCACTGTGAGAAGCCAGAAGCATCTTGTAGGTTCCTCAAGACTTTTGGTATATTGTGCTTTCGTCTAACTGAAAGAGACTTTTCTGAAAAATATCCCCTTTTAGCTCATTAGTTTAGAAGTAACCAAACCCCCATTTCAGTTATGTACTCGGTGTAATCATAAAGCATATTTTGAAAAAAAAAAATGGATCTTTTATTTATCCTCTTGGGGTGTGACATTGGTCTTATCCTTTCTCGGCATAATAAAGCAAAGGCAAGAGTATATCATTTTGTATTTTGAACACATTACTAAATAATTTGGTTGTATCCTGAATTTTTTTTGAGTTGTATCTCTTATTTTCTTTTGATCTTTTCTTATGTATACATTTAGTCTCATTTTTTATACTTTTTCAGCTTAAAAGGAAGCTACCGAAAGTTAACCGAAATCTGGCAGCCCGACTTCTTGAAGACGAGGAGGAGGTTCAGGCTCAAAAGGACACTGATGGTGTTGATACTCTGAAAACTTCTGATGTTAAGAAAACGTCAAAGAAAAAGAAAGGTCTCACCAGTGAAGTTCTCAAAGATGAGCGGTTTGCTGACATGTTTGAGAACATGGTATTCCCTATATTTGCCAGAAGATGCCATCTTTTGACTTCACTATTAATTTTTCATTAGGCTATTGAAATGTCCAAAATTATCCTTTTATCTTGATCTAAAGTTGGTCAAGCATATAGGAAAATTGAACATACATAAAAGATAAGCACAATTATAGACAGACGAAACGACATGTCATGTTAGCATTTTATTTTTATCTAAAACTAGAAATAGGCCATACCATGAGACCAATCACATTCATGTATTTTGCATGACTCATATATGGTCCCTAAATCTCCACTACTCATTTCCATTGACTCTGATCCCTTTCGTACTTAAAAAAATGTGGATCTTTTCCTATTCCTTCTATGCTGCAGGTTTAAATTGCTTTCTTCCGGCCTCCCTTTCCATGGTTTTCTAATATTTTTGATAAAACCTTCTTGAGAAAGTATTCTAACAATGTTTCCGGTAGTACTAGTAGATGATATGTAACCCACTTCTTCTCCCTGTCCATATCCGCATTTCGTATAGAGGTCATTATCTCAGCAATAGTGTCCCTATCCATGGTATTTAATTATGGCCCCAAAGTTTGCTATAATCAAACAGGGGCCATCTTTGTCATGTCTATGTATAAGGACTGGATGAAGTCTTCTACTAAGTAAAAGAAGTGTATTTTTGTGGACAGATAAATAAATATAGTGGTGGATCATATACAAGAATTTGCTTCTCTCTTTTTCCTCCAAAAGCAGGATATGCATTTTTCCAATTGTTTTTTGAGTTTGGCTCCCCTTGGAAATTAAGGACTATATATTGATTTCTCCTGCAGGACTTTGAAATTGATGAGTTCTCCCAAGAGTATCTGGCTTTACATCCTAACACAGACACAACCACAAATAAACAATCCTTGCTCGAGGAGCATTTTGAAGCTGTTACAGATGAGGATGATGATCAAAGTATTAGTGGCTCTGATGTGAGTGAATCATCAGAAGCTGAGGATGCGAATGACAACAAATCCATGAGAATGTCACGGGCTCCAAGGTCATTTTTTGCACTCCCTACTCCAGTTGATTTCATCTCTGTATATTTTACCCCGTTCAAATTTTATAGCCAGTGTCCTCTTGGCCACAAACAGAACGAACATGCATTGACTGCATTTTTGCTCAGTGTATTATTATGTGTTGAAAAGGAAAATAAAGGTTTCCTTTCTGGTGATACGCTGCTGCGCAGTTTGTAGATAAAATTTAACTAAATGTAGAAAATCTATGGTGCTTGTGCTACAGTCTCTCTCCCTATGTGACACATTGTTGAAAGTTTGCATGACTTGGTAAATGTTCTTTTTGCTTGCTGTGAAATATTCAGTCATGGTGTTGTAAATACCTTAAAAGTTCATCTGAAAAGGGTGAAAGGAATTGGGAGAAAAACGTTCTGAATATGTAGTTATCTGTTTGTTTTGGATAAAAGATCTGATGAAGGGTTCTTTCCAACTATATCAGATTTTACGAAATGAAGGACGGGCGGCATGCAGCAGCGTTTTCAAAGGGTGTATCTCTTGCAGAGGAGGAATCTCTTTCTATGGGGGAGAGGCTGGCAAAAGAGCAGCGGAAAGCTTCATATTCTTCGCAACATGATGTCAAGATAGGTGCAGGTGGAATGCGAGAAATTTCTTTCAAGCCTAGAAGCTCAAAGAAGTATGAGGAGGACGATGAGGATAATAAGGAGATACGGCGAGGAAAGAGGGGTGTACAATCATTGAATCTAAAAGATGGGTCTAGTTTCCTAGGTGGATTTCGTGGGAGGGGTAGTAGGGGTAGGGGTAGAGGTAGAGGAAGAGGAAGAGGCCGACGATGAACTTCTTGATCACATCTTGGGGAAATTGTGGCGTTTAGATTAACACAAGTACGCAAGGAAAAGACCAGTGTTTAGCCATGAAGAGAAATTTTGAGTTGTATTGTATACTGGTAACGTTTTTGTTTAATTTGACAGTTGTATATTTATGTTTCCATCTGCTTATAAAACACCTAAAACTTTCCATGTTCTACGGTAGATAAATGAAGGTGAAGTTTACAACAATCACGTCAATGTAATGACCTACACAAAATGTTCAAACAAAGCACAAACACAATTTAAAGGTATATTGATTGTTTTGGCAATTGATGACGGACGACGATTTGATTGGCCTCGCCGTCAGCTACCTGTTGGTTAATTGGGTTCGTGGAGCTAGTTTTTGCCGGGGGTGCACTCGTTGAGGTGCTTTCCGAACTTTTCTTACCTTTTTTTTTTTTGGGGGGGGTGGGGGGGGGAAGGGAAGGAGCTTTTTTCCCTTATATCTATTTCTGCTTGCTTTACTGAATATATAAATATTATTATTATTATTATTATTATTATTATTATTATTATTATTATTATTGGTACACAAATCTCGTATATATATATATATATATATTTATTATTGAGACTTTTTGTTTTATGAAAATAAAATAAAATAAATCAATAAGTAGCAAAAGTCAACTTGCCTGAGTTTCCAAAATCCGTGCAGGCAAGGCAAACCTGACCTTGTAACATAGACTTGGAATATGATTGGTCCATCACTTTTTCTATAGGATCAGATCAAATTTCGTGTATAGAGGCCAACTATTAATTAAAAATAGTCAAGTCATGAAGCTAAATGTGGCTATTTTCTATTAGTAACTGTGTTCTTTTTATAGAGCCCTGTATGACTTCATAAAAAATGGATTAGTCCACCCAATATATCGTATATCATATTATTATCATCCGATGCAATTAATTTTCAAAAGCTTCTGCAAAATGAAATAATAAAATCTAAGAAAGAGATTGAGAGTAGTAAAATATATGTACGATCTTTAAAAAAATAAATAAAAAGAGTGGTGTAACATAAAGGTCCGTAGGGCAAAATAGTAAAGTTGGTGGAAAATTATTTAGATCAAATATAATCTAAAATCCAGACAAATAAGGGTCCGTTTGGTTCGTGTTATAGCAGAAATGTATTATAATTTCATCACATCAAATCACAACTTTTCATTTTTTAACAAAATTTAACTAATCAAATTAAGCCACATGTCACAAAAATTCAAATTTCAACATATATTATAACAAAATCTAATTATCAACGATACCAAACGGACCCTAAAATGTTTTTGGTAAAGTAAAATAAAAAAAATCGAGAAAGAGATTGAGAGTATTTAAAAAGTTTTTGAAAAAGCCAAATGTAAAAGCCAAAAAAGAGATTAATGGCGTAGTTTTCAGACATCACCTAGTCATTGCCCCGAACAATGTATTAGGTTAACAGGTCATTGGTTAAACCGGTAGATCATTTTCAATTGAAAATTCTATTGAAAAGATTATCGTGTAGTCAAATTGAAATTAATAATACCTATATATTTTAAAACTTACCTTATAAATCAAAAAATTAATGTGGCTTGGGGGTTAGCATGCTATTTTATTAGGTAAGTTTTGGATTGAAATCTTGCACCACTCAAATTTTAAAATAGTTTTGCCAAAAATATGTAGAATCTTTCTTAGGCAGGAAAACTCAAAGTCTTGATTCCAGAATCTTAGTAGGATTTATATATAGCAAAGGTTCGAAAAGGCGGAAATATTCCCTAAATTGTTTTCCCCTCATCAAGGCGATTGAATTTACTGAATGTCGCATGTGGTAGAACCGTGTACGAGAATAAGAACACGAACAGCCAAAATTAAATAAGGTAACATGCCTGTTGAACATCTATTTTTCTAGTCAAAACATGGCAACCGTAGACTCATAGAAGAAACAATAGAAAAACAAGACATTGATACGATACAAAGTTCCTTACTTTCAAATTCCAACTTATTAGGTTAGGTTTTTGAGTTAGTATTCTATCCGAATTGTAAGGAGTTCTGTATTTTAATAGTTAAAAAAAAAAAATCAGATGCCAATTTAGAGGCTTACCCCTCTTGAGCCTTGAGGCACAACCATATAGGTGTACGCCTCATAGGCAAAGTCGTAAGCCTCTAAGGAAACTGCCTCATAGTAGAGCCTGAAGGCGCCAAACAACAGCCTCAGTTTGAGGCGGGCCTTTTCCTAGCCTTTTAAAACAATGATATATAGATGGATAATGCAGTTCTTTTTATATTTTATAGATATGTGTTTCATTTTGGCCTAATTATTGATGATTATCGGAACTTTAGTATTGATAATGTTACTTTCTCTTGTATCTGTAGGGTGACGAATAAAGCTGTTGATCGACTAGCAAGGGCAACTAGTTCTGTGTCATGTTCGGTCGAGTGGGAAGGAACTTCGCCCATTTTTTGGATGTTTTGTTTTAGGATGCATCTAATGAATGAGTTTCATTCCCTTATGGAACAAAAAAAAGTGAATGGCCAAAATCTAATTGTATGCTCGAATGGTACAATTCAAATTGTGTGCGGTACAATGAAATTAGCTTCCTATTGAAATTGAACTTCAACCAATACGGTACCATCCTATACTTAGAAAGTGGTACAACTAAATATGCCCATGGTACAACTAAATCTCCAATTAGGATACGTGTTGCATATATGAGTCCCTACAGTAAACTGTTCTTTCTATTTGGACTATGATTTTCTGATCCTAAATTTACTCCTCCTTTCACCCTTAAATATGTGTATTTGGATGAAAGTACAAATTTGAGTAATTTGCGCAAATGGACCATATCGTTTAGTGTCAGGCTGTCAGCGTGAAAATGACGTTTTAAAATGACATTTTTACCTTTATTTTCTTTTTTCTAAAGTATAATTCTTTTTAAAGGTATTTTACCCTTAATATCAAGTAAAATATAAAGGCAATTGTCATCATAGTATTACCTCCCCATAACCGCAAAAACAAATTGGGCCTTTTCGATTTTCCAATTAATTAAAATGCTTTTTGGAGTCTCTACTAGAAGCTCCGACTTCTTCGCCGCTAGTAGCGTGTGATGACCGATATGAAGACCAATATAAAGTACCAACAACAATAAGAAGCTTCCTATAAGTCACCTCTCGGCAGAATCTTACAAGAAATATAAATATTTGTTTTTATATTTTAATTAAGATTAATGGTAAAAATGTCACTTCAATAATAAAGTCGACAAATTTGGATGATAAGGTCCTTTTTGCAAGAAATATTAATATGTTAGTGTTGAAATCATCAAACTAGAAACTATAGAGTCTATTTCCGCACTGACACTAAACAACGGGGTCCATTTGCGCAAATTACCCATGCAAATTTTGTAAAGGTTGGAGACTTTTTCGTTTAGATTTAAAGATTGAGGATATGAATACAAAGGTTGGGAGACCTATTATTGTTGGGGGACCTATGATGCAAACTACCCTAAAATTAAGAGGAAATTTCTTAAATAGCAAAATTTTAAAGAGTAAGTTCAGAAAAAGCACCACTTAATAATATGTGCAAAAATGACAAAATGTTGATTTTTGAGTAAAATGTCCTATAATCCCTGTATGCATTCCATACAATTTATCTGTCTATACAATTATGTGTAGTTATTATCGATAGTTATATTTTTCTAAAAAGTGTAAATATAGCATTCTATATAATTCTTTTGTATGATTCAGTAGTTGATCGCGATAATTCCCGACAATAACATTTGTCAAAGCGTATGCATATATCTTGACATTTAAACTCTTTAGTTTTAGACAGCAGTGTCACAGGGGTATGTTTGTGCCAAAAAATGGAAATGACCTTTTTTGTTTTACTTTATAAAGTTATCTATTTTTGTACGTGAGAACATAAATGTAGTCAAATCCTGCAATTTCCTCTAAAATTTATTACATATATAATAGGATTTGATAAAATTTTTACCCAATGTGTCCTCCATTTAATAACCACCAACAAAATTAACCCAGAGCCGTTTAAACTGTGTGATGCTACTAGTCCCGCGAGTTGTGCCCGCCACGAAATATTACGAGAAATTGGCTAATCCAACCCACCCCAACAACAAAAAGAGAGAATAATCAATCACGCCACTCTTCTTCCCCTTCCCACCCCAAATTTGAAACCCTAGATTTAGAAGTAGAAACCCTTCTCCCCCAAATCGTGCTATTCGCCGGTGACGACGTCCTCCAACCAAGCTCGCAGGCGTCGATTCCTTCGGCAGATAGCATATCTATGCACAATCACCAAACGACTTCAATAAGATCAATTACTTTTTCTAATGCTTCAAGAAAAAGCACAAAGAACAGAGGAAAATGGCGAATGTGAGGAAAAAAATTGACTTCAGGAAATGAACCACAATGGCTTCTAAGAAAATTTAAAGTTCTTCACTCACCTACAGCAAAGAGCATCTTTCCTCTCACCTCTTAAACCCTAGACGACACTAAGACCATCGTGACCGCCCGCTTCCACCGTCCGCCAACGCCCTTTCTCTTTGTCTTCGATTATTTCACCCCAACAGAAACCTTGTCTCTTCTACTCTCAAAGCATCTCCAATGCAAAGTCAAGGTGAAATGTCTTGGCTCAAAGTTCAATATGATAGAGATACACACAAAAAAATTAATGGATCCTGTATGTTTCTTATTTTAATTACTTTTCTTCATCGTGTGAAGTGCAAATGTCATATATCTACATTCTTCTACACTATGTCTACTATTATTTTATTATTATTTTTAAATTTGTCTCCATCTCTCTCTTCTTTTTGAATTTCCCTAAACCGCTTTCTACTCACTCATTCAATTTAAATAATTATCTCCTCACAATTAAGGGAAATGTTATTCCTACATAAAAGTTGTACTACTTCTGTCCCATAATTAAAGATAGTCCACTATCTTATTTTCACCAGTCTCAAAAAGATAGTTCACTTACCATATTGAATATGTATTTAATGTTTTATTTCTATAGATCGTACCTTAAATTAATTATTATTATTCAACTGCCTGTACATTGAAAGTCTTTCAAACAATTAATGAGACATAAAGGTATATGCAGAAAAAATAAAATAAAATTTAATGTTTCAACTATATATATAAATATATATATTAACTATTATTTTTTAATCCATGTGAAAATAACTATTGGACTATCTTTGTGGGACGTAAGTAGTACAATATATTTGTACCCACTCTATATGTATTTACTTAAATGTCTCTGACCTTATTTTCCTTGAGATAACTTTTATTTAGGAGTTTATGTAGATTTAAGAATGTGTATATAAACTTTCTACACTTTGTATGTACAAATAGCACCCCACCCATTAAATTTTGCATGACAACTTACTGCTCAAACATAATCTCTTACCAACAAATTAATACATCATTTTACCAACTTGTTGAGTGACTGATAAAATATAATATATAATCACTTTTACTCTTCTTGTCAAATCTCTTACTTTTGTTACAGGTTAATCGGTGAAAGAATAGTCTGAAACTCATAACTCAAAAAGAAATGAAACATGCCATATCTCTACAAGACTTCTAAACTAATTACAATTCAAATGACTCATTACAAGTTTAAAAGAAATAGACTAGATAAAACACAAGACTAGGGAGGAGATCTGATTTTGATCTGAACGCTGCTGGACGGTTGGTAGGAGAACTTGACACGAAGGAGATCCCTAATTTGATGCGTTATCATGTCCACATCTACTTGAGGTACTAATATGACAGTGCCTTATGATCAATTCCCATCTTGTAGCGATGATATGACATTGTCACACTAACATCTCAAATTGATGTAGCGTTGACAAGATAATGTCACATTGGATGGAACATTTTTATCCCTTCCCAATTTTGGGAGGACACCAGCTATAAGAAATATGATAATAACTTGTTATGTCACTGTGGTTGTCTATCATCATTTAACTTTGCCGTTTTATTCTTTAATATCAATTAGAAAAATATCGTGTCAATTTGATGGTAAGGAAGCGGGATTAACTTATGCATGGCTTCTATAATATTATTTCCTTCCAAAAAAGATAGTCTTATTTTTTTCACATAGATTAAGAAATGTTTATTTAACAGTATTGGAAATGTAAATTTGAACATCATTTTCCTATTATATCATCTCATTTATTAATTAAATTATTTCATTTTAATAATTCAATTTTTTTTTATGATTATGCATATTAAAAATGGGCATATAAGAAGACTAATATTTCAACTATTTTTTAAAAAAGAAACTTGACCATATTTTAAAACAGACAAAAAAAGAAAATTAGACCATCTTTTGGGACCAAGATAGTAGTTAATTTTATGCCGAATAGCTGTTCGTTTCAACACAGGAAAGAAATGAGGTTTTCATTGTTTTATTTTATGAATATTTCCTGCAATTGCATCTATTTCAGTTATACCCTTTTTTTAATTAATAAAATATAATATGCTAAGGTCCAACATTTTTTGGTATTTATGCTGAGAAGTTGTTAGTCTCATACCATTTGAAGAAATTACGTTTTTATAAAACTTTCATAATTGTGTCTCACCATTCTTGCAACTGACCAGACTTATTTAATTTACGTTACATCTAATCCTATTAAATGATGGCCATTATAAACGGTCCACTTGCTTGTATTATATTATTATTATTATTATTATTCTCACCCGTCCGTTATACGGAAATAATATCAATAAAAAGTTTCAACGAAAACATATATAACTTGAAGTAGTTAGTCTTCATTGAATATACATTAAAAATTAATAATTTAAAAAAGGTCAATTAAAAAAAGTCAAATATATAAGTTATATTATTCAGTTCAATTCAGCTAAAATCCGTTGTATTCTACACTCATCTGTTTTTCATAATATTTCGAATTTGATGAACATTCTCCCAATTTATAGAATCAGCTTACAAACTTGACAATAATATTAAATAAAACCCAAATTTGAATCACCAAAGCTAAATCACCCAAAACCCCAAATACTCATATTTGTTTGATGGAACATGATATGATTTAGGAAAAATAACTATGAAAATATAAGGAAGATACAGTTTAGGAAAAGATAATTATGAAAAGATAAAGAAGATGCAATAAATTAGACAATTCAGAAAAAAATAAATATATATATATATAATTTCACAGATGACATCATTAGTGACATAATCAGAATCGTTATGAAATCAGCTGATCAATAGTGGGAAAAACTGTGTCAGACAAACTTCTCTTATTATTAATATAATATATAGATATAGATTACTATTGCAGTTTAAAAGTCACTTGCTTGTATTATATTACAGGATGTAGTGAAATTAAAACTTCCATGCCTTGAGATTGGTTGTAACCTTTTTTTTCTTGTTACCAATATTTTTTTTAAGTCAACTTCATTTGTTGGATGATGATAAAAGGAATTGGCTCCACAAAATAAGTAAAATATAAACAAAAAATAATTGGATGCGAAGAAAATTAAACTGAATCCCACGTACTATATATAATTTGTATGAAACATATATATGAGACTTATATTATTGTTGACCCTTAAAATATGGCCGCGATTCCAATCCATTTTTCAAAAACATTGTTGACCCTTAAAATATGGCCCCGATTCCAATCCATTTTTCAAAAACTTCTGTTTATTCCATTATTGCAGTGTCTTAAAATAAAGTTTGCTTGTATAAATCTTAAAAATGATCTCCTATCATACATCTAGCTAGTATATTGCCCCACGGATGATGGAGAGTGCACCACGTGATTCTGCTCTGGAGTTTCAGTTGGCATGTGTGTTCAACCATTTTAATTCACATGTTGTTTAAATTGAAGTTCGATCATGGAACAAAATAATTCATAAAATAAGATTTTAACATCCTTTTTCTTTTCATACTTGTTAATTGAAATGATGTAACGTGCAAGTATGAGAGAGAAGTTCATAAGCTTTGTCGTGCTTGTAATATCATTTGCTTTTAAACCGGAGGGGGTGGGGGGAGGTAAACATGAACGTAGTCAACATGTTATTAGTACAATCAATGGCATTACAAGGGGATTGTAGGGGATAGGAATTAAACTCTTAACTTAGGGTGTAAATAATCAATACAGATTCCACTAGGCCAAATACATCTTGACAGGAAAAAGAAACTATTAATGCTATAGAATTCATACTTTCTTAGCATTAATACGTTACATTGGAAAAAAAACAAATCATCTCTATCTCGCTCAAAAGAAAAAGAGAATATTCAACGTCAAAGAAAAGAAACATCATGTTCTTCTATAAATCAATTAATGGATCAATAATGGTAGAACACTAGCCTGGCTCTCTCGTTTGAGGAGGCTTAAAAGTGACATCTGAATTTTCTAAGAAAACAACGCAGTCTCCTTATTAAAGAGTTTGCAGTTGTAAAAGTAAGAAACCATTTTGATTTTACAATTATGACGGTGGGCTTCTTAATGAGAACTCACATTATTTCCTTAAGAAAATTGCATCGTCAGGACAATTTTCTCGACTGCATCTATTTTATATGTTCCACCCCAGCAAAAACTCATAATTACAAATTAATCCATAATATACAGAATTTTATTCTTCAGATTATTTATACTACCTCCGTCCCAAAAAGATGGTCCATCTTTTCTTTTTCATCCGCCCCAAAATATGGTCCAGCTACTATCTTAGGCATGTATTTTATCTATAGAGTTCTTAATATACCCCTACTTAATATACCTTGGTAATATAGTTTATGACTTGGGGAATACAAAAGGTTGGCTTTGGGAATAATGTTTTTCTTTGTTAATACAGCCCATAAACCTTCTTCCACCTCCGTCCATTAAGTTTCTTATATATTCATTGATTGTTTATTGATATTAACAAAAGGGTATAATAGGAAAAATATAGGTAAACTTTAATATTTTAACTAACATTTATTAATATGTGTGTATGGTTGAAATGGACCATCTTTTTAGGACGAAGGTAGTATCTCTTTCATTCAATATTGCCAGAACATTAATTACGGTATAAATTTTTTTTTTTAAAAAAAAAGTTAGTTTACTCTTAATAACACCTTTAAACAAGGAACTTATCATCAGATCTCTTGTTTATTGTGGTTGCTTAACATAAAAGGCCAAACGGATTTTGCACGTAACAAATGAAGGCCCAATTTTATGTAATCCCCGAAAAGATCTAGATCCAATCGCTGACTTTACCCCTTAAAAGTAAACTAATTATAAATAAATAAATAAATAAATAAATCCATTCCCTTATGTATCAACGCAAGTTTAGCATATTACCAGTTTGCTAGTTAGCTCTAAAAAAAAAATGTTATTTGTATATATAAGGTGTCTAAAAAAAATGCTATTTGTACATATAAGATGTATAAGATTTTGTGTACGCACTAATTTTATTTACTTAAATGTCTCTGACATCATCTTTTTGGTGATGTGTGTAAATCTATCTAGATGTATGTACAAATTTTATATACCTTGTATCTACAATGAATAGCACTTCTTAGCTCTAAAACAAGACTGATGTTAAATCATATGTCAAATTACACTATGCTAATAAGCTCCCAACATTTCAAGGATACTTATGGATGTTTAAAGAAAAGAAGGTTTTGTAACAAAACTTTCCACCGATGCCACATAGTATAGGAGAAGGTTTTGAAACGGTCCAGATCTGCTGTCTTCAAACCCTGTCTCGCTTGTTGTCCGTCCAATGAAATCATTACACGTATTTAATTAATTAATTAATTAATATTTGATTAACTAAGAAAATGCTGACTTGTAACGATTTTATTGGAGGGATAGCAAGCGAGACAGGATTTGGAGACAGCAGAGTCGGACCGGTTTTGAAAAGGGACTATATTATTATACATCTAATCCTATTAAATGATTATTATTACTAATTAAAAATGGTACACTTGCTTGTATTATATAATATTACACATAATGATATAAGAATATAATAATAAAATTAATTAAACTTCCATACTGTGAAATTCGTTACAACCATTTTCTTTTCTTGTTACCAATAAGTTTTTTCTGCCGTCAACTTCATTGTTGGATGATAAATTCAATTGGGCACACAAAATAATAAGTACAATATAAATAAATAAAGAAATG
>CAVNYN010206254.1:0-15412 GCA_963692815.1 Nyctanthes arbor-tristis | reverse complement strand
CATTTTTATGTAATATTACATATATTGCTTTAAAACAATATATATTTAAACATATATAAACACATTATGTTGGTTATATGAAGATCATAAAAAAAATAAAAAATAAAATAAATAGTTAGCACAAATGTATTGTCTTTTTTAATGTGTTTGTCGTAAATCTACATATTTTATGCTCTATTGACTTTTTTACTCAGTGATTGAGGTCCCAGTCTTCATGTTTTGTATCATTCACCTCTTTACCATTTTATTCATGTATATATCTTGTTTATTAACTTTAATTTTTTTCTATAACGTCACTTACATCAACAACTTTCAGAAGTTGGATCACTATTCAAATACATTGCGTGTGCGATTTATTTTTCTACATACAACGTGCAACGCACGTACTTATTACTCGTATACTTGAGTAGAAACAATTAGCAATTATTCTATGAGTAGAGGCACCTATTCCCTTTCTCCAACAAAGAAACTGTTTTAGCATTTGTCTTATATATAGTGACAAACCCTCCCACCAATTCTTTAGATAAATTAGGATGCAATTATTGGAGCTCAAGGAGGCATAAATACTAGATGGGTTGGTAAGACCAATTAGAAATTTAACGATTGGCCAAATGCTGGTTTGAATAGATCATGAAAGAAGATTCTAGAGTTTCTATACCAAAATGCTAATGGCTGAAACCACGAAACCAAAAAAAAAAAAAAAAACACTGTAGGATCATATGCAATCTTTCTTATCAAGTGTTGCAAACCAAATTGATTGGAAATATAAAATCAATTACATGGTCCACAGGACCAGTCATGAAATGCTTCAAAAGTTCAAAGAACTTGCATACAAAGAAGGTCAGTTACCACCGACATGTCTCATCATACTAGGCCAAAATATGCAGATCCAGAAACATTGATCCAGTCCCAGAAATAAGGAAAATTTAATTCAAAAGAATGAGTTTCTATGAGGACAAAATTCAGACAATCACCTATATATATAATCAGAACGCAATGGTAGACGAAAAGAAAAAAATAGAAAATATGGAGAAGGAAAATTCTGTTGCAAAACTGCACCCACCATCATTCTTCTCCATGGGAATTCACTTAATATTTTTCCCCCTTTTTTGTCCCCAAGCAAATGTTGAAGAAAATAATGTGAATTTAGTATATTCTTGGCAAGAAAAACATGTTTAAAATAGAGTTTCATTTAGACTAGGTTTTAGTAGTATGATTGACTAGAAACTTGATATTTATAAGCTTATGACTGATTTTAGGGTCCTAAAATTCAACAAAGGGAACTTAGGATTTCAATACACATAACAATATCAACTTTATTGAGGTTTTTGTCCTCCTAAGTTCTTTGCACTTGCATAATTTCGGTCATTCTCGTTCTCTTTCTTGTTCTTATCCCTCCCTCACTGCCACTCTCAAACTTCTATTCCTTGTATCAACTACTATGTCCCTGCCGTACGAGTTCGGGACCGCAATGTTGCTTACTAATAAAAATGCTCAAATATATTGTAAAAATCAAAACATCATAAAAGAAAAATATGCTAATATGGGGATTCATTTGGTTTTGAGTTCACCTCATCATCTTCCGAAAACCTATTCAAGACTGGCACATTTAAACTCCAAGACCATGTCTCTAGAGATCCTTCCATGTTCCAAAGACCACCAAGCTCAGATTCTGCAACCTTTTGCCACTGCATGCTTTCCTTGTCAAGCAGCACCGTCATTATTTCCCGAGGCAAAGCATCGCCATGAGCCAGTGCGACATTTGGAAAACCTGTTTTATATACTGTTTTGATCCACCTCTCCGTGAAAAGGTACCACGAATTGTCTGAACCGAGGGCCACGTGGTAAGCTGGTTCAGCACCCTGTTCGCTTTCAGTATCACCAGAATAAATATCCATGTCTGTATTTACTGCAAAGTGATCAGAGTCATGAACCTGTAATGTGCACGACAATATTAGAACTGATATCTCAACCAAGAGAATGAATGCAAGTGAACCAGGAAGTTGCAAAAATTGATGAGCTTTTCCCATCTAAGTAGTTTGGTAACGTATGCAAATATGTGAAATTTAAAGGACTCGATCTTTTTAAGGGAAGTCTATACTTAAATGTGGAAGGTAAATATGAAACATTTGGATCCATATTAAGGGATTTGATATGTCATCTGTATCGGTCTGTGTAATACGAATCTTTTCTTGGTAAATGTAGACTCCACTAGGAATATGATCTAAAAGCCAGCTGTAACCCTGCAAAAACGTTAAAAAGATAGCCAGCTGGAAAGGATGCAGAATGCGGGTTACATGAGCATCATGTGTTTCAATCAGAAATAGAAAGTGATTTCAAGTAATCACTTTCATATGATTACAAAGGAACTAGGATCCAGTAGCGAGCCAATACCTTCTACTAATTTAGGGAAGAATCTATTAGCATTTTTAGGTGCCATCTAGTGGGATAAGTGAGGGAGGAGAAGAGAGAGTGGACTAAGAATCTCAAGATTACCATAGTCTTAACTTTTGAACTGTTCAATGAATCAACCATTCCCAAGTAAACAGCAGGGATTTGATGCTGAACTCCACCTGAATCACTATATTGTAAACATATAAAAGGTAAATTTTCCTCTCCAAGCTCCTTTAGTAAAGGTTTCAACGAAAACATTCTTTCAAGTTCCATCCTTCTCCGCAGTTCTGTCCGGAGGCGTTTTTCAGCCTGAGAAGGAACATAAAATTATTCTATGTAAATCATGTAGAACTAATAAAATAAGCATATGTATGGACTATAACAGTGAAAACACAGTCCAGCCTGGGGAAATAAAAATTGGAAGGATAAGATTGATAGGGATACCCTTAATTCCTCCTGAAGTTCAGCAATTTCCTTATAAGCTGAGTGTGACAACAGTTTCTGGCTCTTCTTGTCAATAGCTTCATCACTAATTTCTGAAGTCAGAATCTCAATCTCGTTTTGTATTTTAGCAAGCTCCTCCTTTGCAGCAAGCATGACATTGCTTCCAACATAATTTCCAAAACTTTGCTCAACTAACTTCCTTGCTTCTTCCAATGTCCGTCCTGATTGAGAGGCATTCGGATCACTGGAGTCAGAGGATCTTGTAACTTTTGCTCCCTGCAAAGCATGACTTGTAAATTCCTTGACATTGAGATAACAAGGTCAAAAGAAGAAACATCAAAGAACATACCCCAAGAAGATTAAGCACCATTCCATATGAAGCAGTAAACTGTGATACAAGAGGTTGAAGTCCAGAAAAGAGAATTTTACAGGATTCTTCAGCCCCCTCATATGGTGTCTGAACAAGAACAACATGACCTCTTTCATCAATGCCTCTCCGACCAGCACGTCCTGCCATTTGGAGCAATTCATTTGAAGTTAAAAGAGTACGCCCACTTTCAGTTTTTTTGCTCAGAGATGAAATAACAGCTGTCCTAGCAGGCATGTTGATTCCAGCAGCTAGTGTTTCCGTAGCAAAAACAACCTTTACGAGCCCCCGTTGGAACAGCTCCTCAATGAACGATTTCCAGAGGGGAAGACAACCAGCATGGTGTGCTGCAACACCTCGGAGAAGGGCTTTTGCTGAAGATTCCCTCACAGCATCAGGATATTGAACACGGAACCTTTTGAGAGCCAGTTCCACTTCGCTCATTTCACATTCATCCAGCAGCCTGCAGTCTTCAAGGTACTGAACAGCTGCATCACATCCCTTTCTGCTAAAGATAAACCAAACTGCTGGAAGCATATCTCTAGCTTCAAGATGCCACAGTGTGTCTCTAACTTGAGGGACCTAGGATATAAAACCAAAAAACAGAATAACCCACAATTCATGGTATTCTTTTGAATTATATGTCATAGGAAGAGAACAGAGTCAGTTATTCTCCACCAATGTGATGTGTTGCCGGCCAATAATTAATCATCAAAGAAGCAGTAGCTCATACTTGTGAACGACGGATGGTGGCTGCGTCATTCTTTGAACGGGCAGGCACATCATTTGTGTGTCTTCTAGATTTCTGTCTTCTAGACCCATCATCCTTGTATGAACTGTCTCCTGATGATTCAACCTGTAGATAATTTAGCGAAAGCCTCCTGTTTCAAACAGAAAAATGAAACAAGTTGTTAGTCCTACCTCCATATTAGGACACAAGAGATTCTTGTCAAACAATTATCATGAAACTATTTTATCTTAATCCACAATTCCTTATAGGCAAAGCGAAGTCAGTAAGACACTGGCACTAGATAGCGATAATGGTAGATATACAATAACCATCCAACTTAGAAAGACCTCACATGACAAATCTACCTTCTTGATCATGACCTGGAAGGAAATGAAAATTTACAGAGCTACGTTCTGAAGAGCTGCAGTGGGATTCTACATCCAGTATAGGGGAGTACAAATCTTTAAGCCCAATAAACCATAGTTTTGATACAGTTATACTGTGCAGCAAGCTTATTCTTTTGACAACCAAAGCATCACAAGGCTATATGACTGCAGAGGGTTTAGACAATAACTGTTGTAACAATCACTACTACAGTTCCCTGCTACAACCATCAGGATCATCTGAATTTTGAGCAGAGATGAAGTATGAAGAAGACGCTATGTTTATTAGTAGAAGTCTGGTCCCATAATCCTAAAACATGGTCCAAACTTTTCCCATAATTAACATAATATAGAACAGTATGCTTTTCAAGTATCTTTACTTTCTGTTGAGCACAATGAAATGTAATCATGAAGTGGTGGGACGATCTACCAAAGCGGGGTGGTAGCTATGAGCATTCATTTTCATAACCCCTTCTTTTCCCCATAAAACAAGGTCTGATCTTTAATTCTGATTGATTTCCCTAAAAAACTACCATAAATTGAAATTCAAGAGGCACCAAAGGATGATAGAAGTTACCTATTCATGGTGGTGCCCTCCTCATCAAGAAGCGGGAATAGAGCTGTCTTTGTAGAGAAGTGCCACGTCAAAGGAACAGGGCGCTTAGAGGACGTAACCAACTCAGTTTTCCCGTGAATCTTAAAAGTCAGTACAATAAGAAAACGAAGTTAGTATATGGTATAATTTTCCACAGTGCTCTCTGAGGATAATAAATTGAATCAGCAGGTTTGTTATTGCCCGGTCAGAGAAATTGAATTGGTAAATATTTTCTTTAATAAGTAATAATTCATTTTGCAAGATTAACCCATTTTGGTTTCATAGAAGAGGTAAATATTTGCACTAAAGAGTATATAGGTTAATATAAAGACAAAGGTCATACTTCATGGATAACCAGAAATATCTACAAATTAGATAAACAGTGACAATCTAAGTTATTACATTACTTGATAAACACCAATCAGGATGTCAACGATCCACCGTATTAGACTCTACAAAATTGGAAGGAAATGCCACAAGTGCAATAACCAAGAATATACCCAACGATCAGCTAGCTAACTATAAATGTAAGTATATCAACTAAGCCCTTCAACAAACAAACATAGAAGAGATGGTGCATTTTGGAGCTTAAAACCACCATCACCACTATACTCTTAATCTAAAGTGTTTCGTACGAAAAATCAAGAAAGAAACTGCAGAATAGCAGTGATAGCAGCAGTACCTGACCAATCCAACCTGCCAGCTCATCAGGATTTGCAACAGTCGCTGACAGACAGATAAGCTGGACTTCTTTGGGGCAATAAATAACCTACAATGATAGCATCAATTAATGACATGAAGCAAATAATAGGATTGAGAGAGGGGGAAGTAAAAAAGACAGAAATGGAACTAACATACAATCTCTTCCCACACTGTACCCCGAGATATGTCACTCAAGTAATGTACTTCATCCAAAACAATCACGTCCACATGTGAGAGTCCAGTTTCAGACGAAGTCACTCCAACACTGCATCACAACTTTTTATTAATTAATATTGGATAACAAGACAAAATATCTGTTCAAGGAAAACTTGCTACTCAGTAGGAAGTAGGAAAAGATAACGGACCAAGAAGTACCAAATGCCTGGAGGGGAAAAAAAAAACTGAACATCATAAAATTTCTATTTGTACAATCAACTAACATTAGGTCTAGGTTCCACAGCATACACAAAGAGATGTTGACAGTTTCAATTTGAATGTGTTATTTCAGGAAGAGAATGAATGCATTTTCTAGAAAAGGTCGTCAAATCCATTTAATGGTACTTCAGAGACAATTGATGAATGGATCCTTGAACAACCATAGGTTGTTCTGAAAATCCTCAAAATGGATAATCTACTCTACAAGGGAATGCTAACATACTAGAAGAATTTGAGTCCTGAAAACAAGAGGTTCTGAGAAAGGATATAATAGATGAGGAGAAATTGATCTGGATGGAACAAGCGTCAATCTGAAGTGAGTATTTTTGGGTCAACAGATCTACTTGATAGTATCTTAAATAGTAAAACGTAGTCCTCTGAATATGAGAGTGTCATGGTATCTATCCTTCAAGATGTTATTAATTACAATTAGGAGATAGTTTGATTGAGATTATATTAAGATGCAATCCAAAATAATAAAAATAAAAAAAATAAGCCAGGGAGATCCATGGTGGAAGCCATTTAGCAACTGAGGTTAGTTATGAAGTAGTAAACATGCAAGAAACAAGATTTCCAAATGGTTTTTATCAATTGAAGGGAAACGTAACAGTCAATGAGAATTCCTCGCATTAGGAGTTAGTAGTAGTTCTTGTCATCACATGCAGGCTCAACATAAAGGTGGAAAAAAGATATTAATCACATTGAGGAAACAAAACATGTCCTGAAACTTCTACATTAGAAGAGAGTAAAAATCAATGAGAATTTAAATGAACCACGGTTAAGGAAGTAGCTATGGCTAACTTTAGAAGACAGTAAAAATCAATGAGAATTTAAATGAACCACGGTGAAGGAAGTAGCTATGGCTAACTTTGGACTCAAGACAAATATATGCTACCTGAACTTTCATGCCTCAACTTAAAAATAGATCAGCATGCAACAAACGGAAAATGCACTTGTAAAAGATCATGCAAAGAGAAGGGGCAAACAGAAAGAGCACCTCGGGTACAGCATGTTGCGCAAAATCTCTGTTGTCATTATTAAGACTTGAGCATCCTTGTTAACTGCAGAATCTCCAGTTAGAAGCCCAACATTACTATCACCAAATGTCTCACTATCAATCAAATCACAGATAAGTACCAAAATCAGTAACGTGAAAGCATCACAAAATTTTATATTCTAAAGTATATCAGAAATAACATAAAATAAATAATTCCAGACCGGAAGTCACGGAATTTCTGGTTCGACAGTGCCTTGAGAGGACAGACGTGTGCTCTTCCGATCTGGTGTAGAACACTCTCCTTCCCCGGGCTACAGTGGCAACTGCAGCAGCTTCAGCAATCAAAGTTTTGCCACTGCTGGTTGGTGCAGACACTACAACCGAGGAACGTCTCAGGAATGCTTGAATTGCTGATCGCTACACAAGCACGGAAATGAACTGCATGACTTCAGTTGTACACAGATATTAATATGAACACATGTTTTGAAAATGAAGTGAGCATGTTAATGCTTATGCTTTATACGGCATAAACTTCGATGGCATAATGTAACACTATCATTATTATATTCCTACTAAATAAAGTACAGCGTTGGCATTTTATCACCGACCATAAGGAGGTTTTGTCCCCTATAAGCACAAAAAAGAACACATTGATGTCTGTCCATCCGTCCCTTTGCAGAATTCTTTGCCCTTTTTTTCTTTCCCCAACCTTGCAGTTGGATTCCACCGCATAAAAGCAGTAGTCTAGTACGTTATACTTTAGTATGTACCTTTTCTATGAGAATGAAAACATAAGATGCTTGTAGATTCAACTGATCCAGTGTTCACTTTACATTGTCGAATTACTTGGCTGCCCTAGAACCAAACTACTTAAAATCAACTTGATATTCTATGATATATTCACACTGGCTGACAAAGTTATTATATGTGTTATGCACAAAAGCATGCAAATTTTGCATGTGGATCTCAAATTTTTCCTTTTCCTTGCACATTTGTACTCACATTTTGCTCTTACAAAAATAAAAACCAAAATATACACGCCTGTACACTCCGCACACATACTTTCCATTTGTGACTAACATTGTACAGAGTCCTAAAGGAATTGATACAAACACGTAATTTGCTATTTACCAGGAAAGTTGTCCTGAATGACCTCGTTGCACCTTATGCTTTAATAGTTGCTGTCTAGAAACAAAAATGAAGGTGCATAGACACTTCCCAAGACTATATTTGCTAAAAAGAACAAGAAAATAACGTGAAATTTATAGACTCTTAAGCTGTCAATCAACAAAGAACAAACAGCCCCAGCAAAAGACAGGATTTTGATTAAAAACGAAAAATGAAAACTGATATATGACGATTCTGAAACCTCCTAAGGAAGAACTAAATGTTACTTAAAAAAGAAAAAGATAAATAAACCTGAAATTTATCAATCCTGAAGCTGTAAATAGACGACAGCTCCTCAACATCAATGATCTCCTCACCAAACTCTCGCACTTCATTTCGTAGTCTCTCGACTCGCTGCCACTTGAACTCCTCAAATCTCGACCTACTATCGTCACTCTCAGTAGCATCACTCCTCTCCTCCGGCTCTTCTTCAGAATCATAATCTTCTTCATCTTCTTCACCTATTTCACCGGAAACAAAGTCGTCCTCCTCAGCCACGACTTCATCATCATCGTCCTCGTCCACATCGCTTTCCGCTTCGTTCTCTTCCTCTGAAAGTTGCGATTGTGACTCGATGGGAAAAATCGGCTTCGGAAATTTGTACTTAGTTCGGAATTGTGAGCGGTTTGCAGTGAGGAGCAAGTGGATGGGCTTGAACTGGAGAAAGGGCTTAGATAGAAGAAATGAAGAGGATTTGCCGTTGTATACTGGGAACGGGTGTGACAGAGAGGAGAGGATAGAGAGAGCGGTCCTGGCGGGAGGCATTGTTGTGTGTTTCCGGCGCGAGCAGATTATTTTTCTACCTTTTTATATATATTTTTTTTTAAGCCAACTCCAACCTTGAAATTGATAGGTTACAAAATACCCCAGGGACATATAGCAGTCCCGTTCTCGTATTATATATTATATATCTAACAGAATTATTCTGTTAGATGTACATATAGTGGAAGGTTATTGAATAAATCACATAAAGTTATCCTAAAGTGAATCAACTTTCTCACTCTACATGTGCATTGGATGGGATGACCCTGTCGCAAATATGGTGAGAGATCATTTTTGGGACAAACGACCCTATTTTTTTCTCAAGAAAAATCTCCTTTTGTGAAAGTTTTGGTTGCCCAAAAAAATAATAATAATAAAATTCCCGCTTTAATGAGAAAAATCTCCTTTTGTGAAAGTTTTAGTTGCAAAAATATATATATATATATATATATACATATCCTTTTCGTGATATTTGGTATGCGTAGTCTAGGAATTATCTATTCGGTATTCTATTAGAGCATTTCAAATCAATCAACAACTCACACATAAGTTTAAAAGTCTCAAAAATAGGGTTCAAGAACTCACATGTAGGTTCTTTATAGTACTCTTTAAGTGCTTGAATTTTTTTCTTGTCCAGTAGTTACATGTACATATTAACTCACTTTCACAACAAAATTTATGTCACGTAAGAATACTTAATTTTAGTTTTTGGTGTACTTTTTTTACTATTGTGGGCAATGCAAATTTTTATTTATTTATTTTTTAATTGAGTGTTTGCATTCACAAAAATAATGAATTTAATGTATAATACTAATAAATTTCACGAGATATGTGAATGTGATTAATTTAACTAATTTAAGTTTGAAAATGTAGGAAGAAGTATATATATGCAAAGAGGAATTTTGAAGTTGGAAATCCGCAGGCCGCAGCACATCTTTGATTACCACAGACCAACCAAATGACCAATAGAATGACAATACACACAAAAGTCAACGTTTGACCCCTCAAAGTCCTAGAGTATTATTTTAAAGACATGTCAATAACTCATGATAGTGATAATTACCACAATTTTCAGGTATATATATATATATATTAATAGAAAAATCATAAAAGTTTCTTTATTGTCTTTCTTTTCTTTGTTTTTTAAAATATTTTCCTAGTATTGTAAATTTGCAATCTACCTATCACAAAAATGTATTTTGAAAAGAGTAATTCTTTCAAAAAAAAAGAAAAAGAAAAAAAGAAAAAAGTAATGTTACATACCTTGTACATTGTCACATTGATTGATACTTAGCACACACTTACATTATGCTTTTGAAAATACCCGCTTTGAGCATAAACGTGTATTTTAACTTTTGCTTTAAATGGTATCTAGTACAACTCGTTCAATCTTTTCCTTATTTTCTATACATGCATGGTTATAATATCAATTTCATAATGATGAAATTAGGAAAAGACCTTTATATAATAGTTGAGATGATGATGATAATAATAATAATAATAATTTATGATTGATGAAGTGGTATAATTGTATACCATACCATTTAAAGCAAAAATTAAATTAGATGCAATGAGACAATAATTAAAAGAAATTTGTTTATCAAAATATTTATTATTTACAAACAAAAATATGAGTGAGAGTATATCATAAAATAAAATATAATATAATAAAATGAAATGAAAAGAAAGATGTTTATCAAGATATTTATTTATAAACAAAATATGAGTGAGAGTATATCAAAAAAATAAAATAAAATAAAACAAAAATGAGTGAGATTTCTCTTTTATGTTGTGTTGTATCATGATGATGTATACATTTCTCCAAAATTCCAGTTCTATAAAGTAACCTTTGCGCATCTTCTTCCTCACCAAACCACCCCCACCCCACCCCCCCACCCCACCAAATTCATCCCTTCAGTCTGCCAACGGACAGAACTAAATAAAAATCCCAACTTCTAATCGGAAAGTCGCCGAGATGGCTCAGTTGGCTCGTCGGACCACCGATCTCGTGAAACCCTTCTCCGCCGCGCTTTCTTCCGCGCGCCTCCTCACCACCAGCTCTACCAATCCAATCACCGTCGAGACATCTCTTCCCTTCACCGGCCACAAGATAGATCCACCGTCTCGTTCCGTGGAGACCACTCCGCAAGAATTAATGTCCTTCTTCCGCGACATGGCTCTTATGCGTAGGATGGAGATTGCGGCTGACTCCCTCTATAAAGCGAAATTGATTAGGGGATTCTGCCATCTGTATGATGGTCAGGAAGCGGTGGCTGTTGGGATGGAGTCCGCGATTACTAAGAAAGATTGCATAATCACGGCATATCGGGACCACTGTATTTACCTTGGCCGTGGTGGAACCCTCCTCGAATGCTTTTCTGAGCTTATGGGCCGAAAGGACGGGTGTTCTAAAGGGAAAGGGGGCTCGATGCATTTTTATAAGAAGGAGAATGGTTTTTATGGAGGGCATGGAATCGTAGGTGCACAGATTCCGTTGGGTTGTGGATTGGCTTTTGCACAGAAATACAGTAAGGATGAGAATGTTACCTTCGCCATGTACGGGGATGGTGCAGCTAATCAAGGGCAGTTGTTCGAGGCCTTGAATATGGCTGCTCTCTGGGATCTGCCGGCCATTTTGGTCTGCGAGAATAATCACTGTAAGTAATGGAAAGGTTATAGAATTATTTTTAGTTATAGGCTATGGGTTTCCTCTTTATGCAAAATTCTCAAGTACCTGTCTATACTCATTAACAAGGCACTGTGTTTCAATAGTTCTGTTTAAAAGATTAATTTTTTGTATCGTTTATCAGTTCACATGAAGGTCTTTGTGTAGTACGTGAGTTGAATGTTATGGAATTAGAGATCCCTTTAGTAAATTAGCAGGTGTTATTTAGTGCTTTTTTGTAACTCTACTGCAAACCTTTTCTTAAAGGTTGAGATCGTAAATGCAATAATTATAAATTTGACTGAAAAAGCATTAACTTTTATTGATTTAAAGCTACATTTCCTATGTCTTTAGTATTTGCAAAGCAGTTGTATTTAAATGTTACATAAATCATTTTAATCAGTTTATGAGTTCTTGTATGTCTAAGAGCATCGACATTGGTGGTGTTAAACCAAGTTAATAATGAGGTTGTTAGTTAGCAACTCAAAAATTTAACTACATTGGTGGTGTTAATAAAATTGTTAAAAAAATCGTTTTAACAACCTATGCGGCCAATCATCTTTATTTTCTTTATTTTTTATATTGGTTATTGGTTGAATCAATTTAGCTATGGCCTACTTTTAACTTAAAGTTGGATTATAATTGTTAATTTAACACCACCAATGTGTTAAAAATCAATAGCTAAATTTAACATGCTTACATGGCACTTAACCATTAAGAAAACCTTAATTTATTGCTTAGAGCATCTACATTGGTGTTGTTAAATTTACCTATCCACATAAGCAAAAAGTGCATTTTAAATTGTTGTTAAATGCCACATATACAAATTAAATTTAACAACTATTAAAGTGTCACATTGGATTTGTTAAACAAAATCACTAAAATCTACTCAAGTCCAAATGGGCCCATTATCTTCCAAAGTTATTGGTCAAACTTTATTAAATAAATAAAAAAGAATTTTTGAAAAATATTAAATTCTAGCAAAGTTGTTAAAATTGCTATTAAAGTTAGCAACAAATTTAACAACCAACCAAAAGGATTCTTTTAACAACTTTCTTAACACCGTCAATGTAGGTAATTTTTTGAGTTGTTAACAAACAACTTCACTAACAACCTATTGTAGCACTACCAATGTGGATGCTCTTATGTGGATAGTTAAATTTAACAACACCAATGTGGATGCTCTAATATCTGACTGTTGTTAGGGGTAGTAGTTAAAGTACAATATTTGATTCTCCCAGTGGGATTGTTGATGCAGATGGGATGGGGACAGCAGAATGGAGGGCCGCCAAGAGTCCATCATATTACAAGAGAGGTGATTATGTTCCTGGTTTGAAGGTAAGTACATTGCTTAATGTAGATGTCAAGTTTTGTGTCTTCTGTCTGTTCCAATATGCTTAATAGTGAATATGTTTTGTCTACTAGAATTGGAAGGTATAGGATCATAGGCTACTAGAAGACAATTTGATAGCAATTCTGATTAATTTGTTAAGTTTCAAGTCCTTATATTTATGCCCTTTCCAGCTTTGTGTTAGTTTCTTGTTCCCCGGAAGAGCATCTCCAATGGTGTTCTATAGACTCTCAAGATTTGGCAAGAAAAATTAAAGATTGTGGAAAAGATTCTCCAATGGGTAGTTATTGTGCCACATGTATGTTTGTAACTGATCTATTTAATCAAAATGAGAGGAGAGAATAAGTGGGATTTGTAAATAAGCAAGTAGGCGGTGTTTAGCACACCCTCTACATCTAGAGGGTGTGCTAGACATCCTTCACTTTTTTCTTTGCCACATAATCCTATAGGACCTATAATGTTTATGTGGCAAAGATTTTTTTCCAATGTACATTCCATTGGAGATGCTCTAACTGAAGTATGAAAGTATGTGTGTAGTTCATTGTATATGACTGATCCTTTTTTTTTTTTTATGTCATTGTACAGAAGTCTCTAACCTTCGCTTGCCAATATTAATTTTTATTTTAAGGCATGTTCTTTATAGCTTATTCCAACAAACCAACCAAAAAAAAACAGTTTTTTTTTTTTGTATGTATGGTGGAAAAGTAAGTGTGTGTGAGAGAGAGTGTGTGTGTGTGTGTTGTGTGAGTGAGAGAGAGAGAAAGAGAGAGAGAGAGAGAGAGAGAGTGTGTGTGTGTGTGTGAGAGAGAGAGAGAGAGAGAATATTGGGAAATGTGAAAATTAATTTTTTATGAAGAATATGTGGTTGGTATTTAGTTTTGACTTATTGACCAGCCTTTTTTTAGAAGCTACAACTGAACAAACCCTTAGTTCTCAAGGAAAGAATTGGTTTCTCTATGCTTATTATGGATTCCTGTTATTGATGTTTCATCATGCATTGATGCCCTAAAACAGGTTGATGGTATGGATGCCTTTGCTGTTAAACAAGCATGCAAGTTCGCAAAGGAGCATGCTTTGAAGAACGGACCAATTGTGAGTGCATACTAAGCTTCGTACTAGCACATCAATATAATCCCTTTTCTTTTCTTTTCTTTTCTTTTTTTTTTCCTTTTTATTTTTAATGGCTATTTCTACATTTATCCATTTATCAATCTTTATGTCGGCTACCACATTTTCTTTAGGAATCATTTGCTTGAAGGATTGGTGCTAAATGAAAAGTAAATGTTCATTTTTTTCTTTCTTTTCCCTTTTTCCTTTTCAATTTCCAAGTCCATTAGTTAGAGATGGGGAAAAGATTTTTAGGATCAAAACAATATGACTAGTTTTCATGCAATACTATTTTCTTCTTTCGAACAACCAATTTTTTAGCCTATCGTAAATTTATTGAGGATAAGGCCAGGTCTTGGTGTACCTGTACGTATAACACTGAAATCTGGAGGCATCTTACTTTTAATTTGTTGTTGAATGTCTCGCAGTCATCTGTTGGATAACTTATGTGCCATGATCCTATATCTTAACTATTTACTGATAAGATACATGTTCTTTTTCCATAACTCATCAATGTTTCCCTTGATTCTTTTCAGATCCTTGAAATGGACACTTACAGGTACCATGGGCACTCCATGTCTGACCCCGGGAGCACATACCGTACACGTGATGAGATCACTGGTGTTAGACAGGTGGATTTATTGTCAATATTTACTCTTGTTTGGATGGGATAAAGTTGAAGTATTTATATCTTGAGTCTTCTCATGAGGTTCTTATCATATCCTGCTTGCCTTCAGGAGCGTGATCCAATTGAAAGAATTAGGAAGCTTCTTCTATCTCATGATCTAGCCACTGAAAAGGAGCTAAAGGTATTGTGAAATACTTTTCTCTATAAGTTGGGTGCGTCTGGGGAAAAAAATTTGGCCCAAAAGATCACTTTTTTTTAACGCTGTGTGCTGTGCCAAAAATTTAAGTAGCAGGCTATGGGTCCACAAAATTTTATTACGCTCTACTTCTTTATTAATAGACTGTTTTGCCTTTTATCAGCCCACGCATTTTTTGGAATTGGAGGGACAATATAGAAAATCCATTAAGTGTTTTGTCAAAAAATTTCAGTTTGAACAATAGTTAGTTTTTTGCCAGCTCTTGGAAATTGTGGTTCCCATTGTTGAGCTTCTAAGAATCAATTTTACCGGATGTCCTTAGCCGTAATGTAGAGTGTGATGTAAGATTTCCTTTCACCCAATCAATTGTATTATTGTGACAGGATATTGAGAAAGAAGTCAGAAAAGAAGTAGATGAAGCCATTGCAAAAGCTAAGGTGAGAAGCTTACCCCCACCCAAAAAAAAAAAAAAAAAAAACCAAAATCCCC
>CAVNYN010206252.1:0-12541 GCA_963692815.1 Nyctanthes arbor-tristis | reverse complement strand
ATATCAATGGTTAATTAATCAATAACATGGCCAAATAAAATATTATCATATTTCCCTTTACAGACACGTGTTCATACTACATTGTACTACATTTGTTCCATAAAGATCCAATTGTTAATTCTACATTAAAAGTTCCTTATATAGATTGCCAAAAAGTTCATACAATTGACTCAAATGAACTAATTTAAAAGTATTGGAATGTTGAGAAAAATTAAAAAGAATAAAGAAAAACTTTTACCTTATATATTTAAGACAATTTCATGAACGATGTGTTTATAATTTACTTCCATTTGTTAACTCCTATTAAAGCATGAGTTGAGATTTTTAATTTGACATCAATAATGCATATTTTTCGATTTCAAAATAATATCATAATTATTAAAAGAATAAAAATAAGTGGAAACTCCTTAAATCATAAAGCAAACAAACAAGCCACAAACTTAAAAAAAAAAAAAAAAGAATAAGCCGACCAAAGTGTGAACAGTAGCAATCCCTTTCACTCTTTTATACATGTAGGAATTTATAAAAAAAAGTCAATTTATAAAGAGAATTTATAAATAGTGAAATGAGTGGTGGATATCTAATTAAAATTTAAAATATATAATGATTATTGCGTAGTTATCAAATCAATAATAAGTGAATTTATAAATGAAAAAAATAAACTATGCTAAACAAGTCCGTTGTTTCTGTGTGACGGACATAGTGGGAAAGGCGAACAATGTCGTAATCTATGTAAATGGATTTTGCCGGCGTCAGAGTGAGAGTGAGAGTGGACCCTACCTCTTGAAGTTTCTTTCTTGGACAAAGGAGAAATATCAAATCTTTGTAAATGGTTGAATTTTCAAAAACAGCCATAGCCAAATGGGTTAACTCTCATTGTAATTAAAAAAAAAAAGTTCTATTTTAATATGATTGGAAAAATACAATTTAAAAATATATTTTCTAAATATACTTTTTATTTATTTAATATTTGAACTTAATTGTTTTTAACTAATTTAAGAGGTGGGTTAAACAGACTTAAATTAGTACACATGTCATGAAATGAGTGAATGAAATATCAAGTATAGGATACACCGGGAGTACTTGAAATTTTTTCGATTGTAGTGGCATTTGTGTGGTCCCCGATACTCCCCTTGTAATAATATTAAAAAACTAATTTCTTAGTTTTCTTATATACCCCTATTTAATATACATTGTCATTAGTAAACAAGAGACTTAAAAAAAATTGCGCTATAAAAGAAGGGGTATTATACAAAAAATTTTAATAATAACATTTATTGAACTTTTTAAAATATTATGAAAATAAGAAGTTGTTTTAACTTTAATTTTGCATTAAACTATACTTACTTTATGTGATGATGATAATCCCCAATGATTTCACTTAAATTCATGCATGCGTGCATACTTTTATCTAAATGACTCCATACGACAAACCTTTGTCAAACTGTAAAAAATCATAAAAACATTTTGTATCATAGCATGGCAAATGAAACCATGTAAAGGGATTGAGGGCGAAGAAGAAGCAAAGCTTTTAGTACAGGTGATAAACATTTGTGCAGGCCATATGGTATCTGACAAGACACTGTTGCAAAGCGAATACTGTTGGGAATTAAGGTATATTCCCCGATTACGCCTGCAGGACCGTTGTTCAAGGAATTTAATTGAGACAAAAAAAAATAAAAGATGAAGATAAATTTAACGGACTGTCAAAGCTTTTCACTATATGATTAAAGTCGCTATAACCATACAGAATTTTCGCTCGCCAAAACCCATCCCCCAAGTATTACAAGAAAAATATACCAAGTTTATCGCATCTACCAATTTCTACCCTTTGCCTAACCAGCGAAGAATTAAAGAAATCCCAAGACGCTAAGCTACTATTTTTCTTCACAAGACTCTCTGACCCGACTCAAGTGGCGTCCCGAGTTTTACCACACCTAATTTTCTACCATTTGAACAAACCACAAAGAGTTACAAAAAAACTCTTCAAGATGCTAGACTCACTAATTTTTCTCTCAAATCACTTGTACCACTTGTGTATAAAAGAAGAAGAAAACATCTCTATTTATAGACTTCGTTTCCTTGGAAGACAAGACAATCCTTCTATGATTTGGATTCATTTTCCTCCTAGGATTCTTCTTCTTTCCCTTTCCTTTTCCTTTTCAACTTTGGATTATTTTTGATAACAAACCCAACAAATACAAGTGCCTGTCGAAGCTCACCAACAAAATTTGTCAACGGCTTCGAACACATCAAAATGAAGAGGCGAATTATAAATTATAACCACATCTATATATGCATGCATTTTTTTTCTCTTAACAATTCAATTCTCATGTCCTAATAATTGATCATGCATCTGATCATAATTAAACAGGGATATGATAGCGTAAAATGGTTCAGCAAAATCGAACCGGACATGCAGGCTCTTGTGGAAATGGTTGTTTGTGACCCCAAGGGTGTGTCGATAAGAATATCAAACACACATTTCTGATGGCATTACTATGCAGTCTATTGCAGTGCCAAAACTATTGATTTCCATATATCTAACGTACCCTTTGAAAGAGTTGTCTGAGTTGTAGTTAATATCGCATTTATGTAAATTATAAGTACTCTTTTGTTAACACATGGCATTTCATTTAATGGTAGTGTGAAATCTCTTTTCCCTAGAATTTTCTATTATATGAACTGGAAAGATGTGTGCAAGCAAATTAAGCTGAACAACAACTTCAAGAGTTTTATTCAGTTGATTAAAATGCATATATAGGAGGAAATCACCATATATATATATATATATATATATATATATATATATGATATTTGGTTATACATGGTCTTTAATTTATTTGATGAATTATACAACTTGCTCGAAGAGTACTTTGGATATATGGGCATCAATAGTTTCCACTGCAAAATAGGCTCTATAATAGAAGGCCCTGGCAAGCATGAAAAATGTTTTCTTCATCTCCTTATTGGATCCATCAGAATATTCCTCAAGTACTAACTGCAACAGAGTCTGCATATCTTGCTCTATTTCTTTGTATTCGATGTTGCCCCGCTTGACTTGGTTGGACTCGTTTTGTTGCACCTGAATATTATCACATATATATATATATATATATTTCAAAGTTAATTACACAAGAATAACAAAATCTATTGAGAATTCAAGAATATGTCACCTTCTTAATGTGATATTCATGAAGTTGCTGATAAATTTTGCTGATGAGGTTGCAGAGTTGCTTATATTCCGGCTGACTTTGTGTCTTCTCCGAGGCAATGTGACCAGCACAGATGTTTAATGTACTCGCTAATAGCAATACATCTTGCCCTTCCGATGATTCACTGTTTAGATTTGTTAGCCATTTTCCCCACTGCACCAATTCATAAATTAGCCAAAATTCCTAATAATTTAAGCTTTTAGATACAATGTTCAGTGATCATAATATATGCTGAACTCACAGCATCATGTAATTGTTGGCTAATGTCTCTGCCTATCGACGCTTTTGTATCCATTGCTATTTGGCGTAAGCTTTCCAACAAAATAGTAACAAGTATCCTTTGTCTGATATTATCTCTGCCCAAAATTAGAAGAAACCCAGAACTCAGAATTCTACTCAGTATTGTACTTTACACCATCATAAGAGGGAAAATTTCAAATAATAATACACAACACAATAATAATAATAATAATAATAATAATAATAATAATAATAATAATAATAATAATAATAATAATAATAATAAGAGTGTGTACCCTTTTCTGCTCCTGCTATTGATGTTATTTCTGAATTCGACCTTTTGCTTCGGGGACGTAACTTCTTTCTTGAAGTAGCTTGAAATCATGTTACAAACAATTTGGGATTTAGCCCATGCAAATCTTTCATGTGATCTCTCCGGTTCAATTATGCTTGCGGTGGCCAAGAAGTAAGCATGGAGAAGGTCTTTTTTGCTTATCCCAAACTCATGAAGACGAAAATTATCATACCATCTGGGAAAGTACTCGAAGTTAGGCAAGTTTAATTAAAACATAATTTTGCTGCCATGAAAATTGTTTTTATTACTTACTGTTGCATATGATCCCATTCAATCCGATGTTGTGCTTGACATCTATTGTAATCTAGTTTCCCAAGCTGAATATATGAGTCGTTGTTGATTTCTGGCATCCTATATCAAGAGAAATTACGTCATATTTCATGTACAATATTGAATATGATAGGTCTCGCAAACTATTTAATATATTACTTTTTAAAAAAAAAAAAAGAAAAATAAAGAAAGAAACAAAATATCTATTTTCTGTATATGGACACGCTAGGTGCTCGCTGTGCCCTAGCTAGCTATCGTAAAAAATTTCTAATACTCCATAATACTAAAGATACGAATAAATGCAAGACAAATATATATATATATATATGTGTGTGTGTGTGTGTGAGTAATGATACACATCTCTGCTAGTTCACCGGTTGTTTTACCAGTTGATAAATTTACCCTTAAAAATCTAAATCCTAAATAATTCAAGTATCTAAATTAACAGTTTTATCCGCTCTTCCGATCTTTTTTATAATTTTTGTCAACCGGTAAACTACCCGGTGAACAAACAGGGATGTTTATCATTATTCATATATATATCAGTTCTCCATTAATTTACCTACAGTATTGTGTCAGTAAACATGGGAGTAGTTCTTTTATCACTAAAAGGGTGAGAACCGAACCTGTACAACGACTTGCCAATCCATACATCATCGACCCTATAAATTTCCATATATAACCTTGTTTCAACACGAGGTAGATTGGCATACCATGGGATATCCAATCCAGTTTTAATCTGTCAAACAAATTTTTTGTATAAAAAAGTATTAACATAAAAAAAAAAAAAGAAAGAAAAAGGGAAAGAAAATGTGTGCGCAAAAGTCGTATACCTCATTAGGAAGATGTTTCGATATTAGCCATTTGTCTAGAAGTTGATTGCTAGCTAGCTTTTCCATTAAAAATGTGTAAGTAAATTCTCTGGCTTCTTCAAGAATTTTTTCTCCTGGGAACAATACTTGTGAAGCCCTATACAGATTGAATAATGGAGAAGGAGACTCAAATGCTTGACCACTGTAGCACATAAATTTGTTATCCATCTTGAAGTTCTCTAAAACATCTGTAAAGAGAACAATATTAACCATCATTGTAACGATATCAATTTGTTATAAAAATGGTATCAATATGGACTACTAAAAATAATTAACAAATTTTTTTGTGTTTGGTTTGTATGCCGTACTTGGAGTGACATCATATCCATGCAATCTTAGTAGTCTGAATCCCATAGATGTATCATCAATATCGACAAAGTCAGATTGTCTTGCGCTGAAGACTCCCTTTTCTGCCCAATACCTGCACATTATCATGTTCATTAAAGTCCCAAATTGTAATAAATTAATAGGCTACTTGTCCTCGTCTTATCTACTTAATTAGTTAACAATTTTTCTAGTTAATAATGTTACCTATGGATGTAATCTAAACAATCCTTAATCTCTGTCCTGAAGAAGCGGGAAATTCCAAGGCGCTCCAAACGATCGACCGCCCAGAGTCGTGCATAAATATCAACGGGATATACTGGCGGAGCTGGGGAAAAAAAACCATAGTATAAGTTTACAGACACAGGTACAATTTCATTAATTTTATGTGTCAACATTCAATTTCACCGCATCATAAGATTCCGGTTCCATAGCCAGAGTAAGTGTAACATATTTGGCAACATAAGAGCATCTTACCTCCTCCATTAAATTTTTGGACAACATAGCTGATAAATTCGAGGCAATCCTTGTCGTTTGTTTCCATAACTGCAAAGGCAGTAGCCGATGGAGAAGTTATGAAGGTTCCTTTCGGCGTCTGCAGTTTGAGGATCTTGTCCCACTCCAAGTCAATCTCTAGTCCTTCCAAGTTGTGGAGCAAACATGTTGGTACATTGTGTACGACGTCCTTAGGCACCCTGCAAAGACATCATATATAGTCCATCTTAACTATTTTTCTTCGTTAATGCTCTTGATTAGGATACATGAATTACGTTCCTTGATAGTTTTCGATCCCTTGCAGCAAAAATCTCTTTTAGTACCGGAGCATCATATGGTAAACCATCAATGCCTAAATCTCTGGCTCTTTGAAGAAGGGCAGGAAATATGAGCTCAAATCCGCAGGTCATTTCCTCAGCATTTGAAGTTTCAAGTTCCCGAAAGTTCTTTTTAATATATGATATACCTAAACCGAAGAACAACATATTGATCAATATCACTATATCGTTAATATTTTTTTATTCGGCCTTACCTTCCAAATTAGCCAAACAGTAATAGTTAAATACACACACCTTTTTCGCTCTTGTCATGGTGAATATCCCACGTTTTCAATGCTACTATACATCCTAGAGTATTGATTAGCCGATCATAGGCCAAATAGTAATCCTCATCACCCCAAGAACCATCCTCGAGTTGATTTTGGGCAATCCACTCCAAACTCATCGGGAATTGGGGAGCATTTCTTCCTTCTAGATCTTTAATGAGCGCAATGAATGCAGTATCATATGGGGAGACAGTTATTCGTCCGTCATCCATGGAACTCAACAGCTTTTTAATGTAGTCAATATGAATGTACCTCTCGTTTACCTTTCCCAAAAAAAAAAAAAAGGTAATTTTAAATTATTCCATATTTAAAAATCATTTCGTGCATTAGAAATTAGTGGCAGGAAAAAATGATTAAAGACTGAAAGTTTTGTGTTGTAAGTGACAAAATTGACACGTTCGATCATTAATTTACTCTTCAACACTTACCACAACCTCGGGCGCCTCCTCGACATCTTTTTCACATACGTGGGACACATCCTGCAGGCTAACTGTAATAACACTTCATTAGTCACACATATGAAGAACCTACTAACACATGCATGTTTAGGGGAAAATAAAATAATAAAAATAAAAATAAAAATAAAGAAAAAAGAAAGAAACGAAAAAGAAAAAGAAAAAGTTCTCTCTTATACCTTGACTTCCATAGTGTGTTGCTTTCTTGTCACAAGTGCGGTACTCGAATGGTATATCCTTACACCCATTCAGCCCTATTCCTAAATAAAACCTCTTGTGAGTAGCATTCTAAATTTAACAATGGAATTTGGCAGGAACCCCATATCAGTATATAAAAGGTCCGTTTGGAAACCATAAAATCCGGTTATAATTGAAATTAAAGTTATTTCATGTAAGAGTATAGAAAAGTGACATGTATGTATATTGACAAAACACAGCTTAACTTCTTTTCAAAAAATTTATTAACGAGTAAATATTGTCATCCTAGCCAAACATACTTTAACAAAATCAAAAGACAGTCTTTTAATTAGTAAGTAATTAGGGCAATTCCCATATATATGAAATCAACTAACTTAGGACTTACTATAGTTAGAACGCAGAATAAATTGGCTTTTCTGTCTTGCTGATGACCATGATTTGTAACCAACAACAGGAGAGAAGTTAAATCTTAGAGGGACAATGGCATGCATTCTTTATCTCTCTAGAAATGGAGAAGTCTAAGAGAGAGAGAGAGTGTGTGTGTGTGTGTGTGTGAGAGAGAGAGAGAGAGAGAGTACAATTAGTGAGTATATGTGATACAGTATAAAATGATGGTTCCAAAGGGCTCCCCCTATGTATATTTATAATAATATGTCAATACAAATAATAGATGACGTTGCTAATATATTTTTTTCCTGGAAAAGTAAGTGCTAACTGGTCTGCACGCATGGGAAATAATTTTTTCCTAATTTATATGCTCTAGTTTTAGTATATTAATTTCTAATGACTTTGTGGTGATATGAGTAGTATACATATAGTTGAAATAAATAAAAAGTTAATTTTTCTTTTTTTTCCCCTGTTAATTAGCCCTATATGGGGAAAAAATTGCCCAGTGGCGCTAATTTGTAACTTCACCTCAAGCGATACAATGGTCACGGAAACTCGCATTGTTATTATCTACATATTTTATAAGACCACAAACAGAACCTAATGTATTTATAATGCATAAAAAATGCCGTTTCTCAATCAATTAACGGAACGGCTTTGTGTTAATTACCTGATCATTTTTTGTTTCGGATCATGACTCATGAGTGATCATTCTTTTTCTTTCATTTTTTTTCCTGGAGTTTGTTGAATCATACAAGTTCATTAAATTTTTTAATAGAATGTTCAACGTTGGAAGACGAGAACTTTTTGCCACTGATTTGCTTACTTGTATAAATTAAACTTTGAATCTTGACTTGAACTAATAAAAAAAATTAATTTGTTGAAGGAAAACTGATAGCTTACGAAACTGGGTTTGAATTGTGTTAAGATCGGGACCAGTTTGTATGTATTTCTTTGATTCCATGCATGCATTTTAGTTCTCTTTTTTTTTTTCCTTCGGAAAAATCGAGCAGTTCCTTATTTGGTTTCATTAGTAGGTTGTAAACAGTATTGTTTAGTTGCCAGATTTTTTCCCCTTAGGAAAAAAAAAAAAGAAAAGAAAAAGACTATTGTTTTTATTTGCATCAATTAGTTAGGGCAGTCAGTTTTATGTCTCACTTCATGAATTGTTTTCATTTCCCTCCTGTTTTGATTTCTGATGTACTCTACTTAGATGAAAGTGATGAATAAAATTCTTTCTTTAAAAAATAAATAATAATAATTTTAATTGAGTTGCCTCTCAATTTGTATATCTAATCGAGATTGGATGGTAATATTGGCAATTCACAACATACTTTTTACTAATTACAATTTAGATTTTTTAGACTGAAGTCTTTAATCTTTCCTAACTATTAATTACATTTAAAGTCCACAATTTTGATTGCCTTTTTATCCGTAATCTATGACTAATTATTATCACATTTTGTTCTTGGTAACAATTTCTTTCTAAAATTTCATTGTAAAAGGCCATATATATAATTCATTAAGAAACAATGGGAGACTATACATTATCCTCACTTTAAATTAAATTAATAGAACTTTTAAACGAAAAAAGGTCATTAATAGAAAAACTTATGTGGCCAAGGAGACAACCCAATTGGAAGGCATATATATCATTTCGGGGTCTTCACCTGAGTCTTTTTTCTTTTTTGATACAAAGGGGATTGTGGGGGTGGGGAATCGAACCCTTGACTATGGATTTAAGAACCTAACTAGGATGCCATCAGACCACGGAGGTCTTCACCTGAGTTGAGTCACATCCTCCTGGTCGAGTTCTCCTCTCTATTTGTAATTTAAAAAAAAAAAACTGCTAAATAATAGAAGTTTAAGGATATAAATGCAACCAAAAAAGGCTGTTGTTATAACTATATATTAAAAATAATATAGTGCAAAATATATGTGCCTTATAAAAAATGCATCTATAGCCTGATTATATTTTTCCATTTTTAGTTAACAAGTCGGGTAAAATACCATCTCTTTCATACAGCTATGCATACACTCACGTGTACATAATATATTTATTTATCCTGACTTGAATTTAAGTGTATGGAATTTAATTACATCTCACAATCTATCATAACATCTATTTGTACAGTCATTTCTACAATATATACATATATATATTGACTCAAGTTATAATACCAAATTTTGGAAAAATCAGTAATTTCTAATATATATCCAGCAACCTAGCTAGACTTAATTTGGCAAATCAAACAAAGACGCTCTTAAAATCAACGAATCCTAATTTTGTCGAGCGAATCAGACAAAATAAATCTATCTGTGGAGAAGAGCGGATCTATCGACCTTAAATTCAAATGTGGTGGCTATAATTTTGAATAAATTGGTATCAAATTGGAAAAATTGACTAAATGAGATGAATAGTATATATATTGCTGCTACTAAAGATGTTACTAAGCCAACTCAATGAACATTTTGGATAGTCAAGTAACTAACAAAAAACAAAAAATGAATAAACAAAAATTCCAAGATAACGTTTACTGACTATTGGTAGTTACATTATTGCACGATATATAGAAATTGTTAGGAGTTAATGTAAATTTCCCAATTACGCCTGCAGGACCATTGTTCAAGGAATTTAATTGAGACAAAAAAATAAAAGATGAAGACGAATTTAACGGACTATTAAAGCTTTTCACTATATGATTAAAGTCGCTATAACCATACAGAATTTTCACTCGCCAAAACACATCCCCCAAGTATTACAAGAAAAATATAACAAGTTTTATCGCATCTACCAATTTCTACCCTTTGCCCAACCTGCGAAGAATTAAAGAAATCCCAAGACGCTAGGCTACTATTTTTCTTCACAAGATCTCTGACCCGACCCAAGTGGCACCTCGAGTTTTATCACACCTAATTTTCTACCCTTTGAACAAACCACAAAGAGTTACAAGAAAACTCTTCAAGGTGCTAGACTCACTAATTTTTCTCTCAACTCACTTGTACCACTTGTGTATAAAAGAAGAAGAAAACATATCTATTTATAGGTTTCGTTTCCTTATAAGACAAGACAATCCTTCTATGATTTGGATTCCTTTTCATCCTAGGATTCTTCTTCTTTCCCTTTCCTTTTCCTTTTCAACTTTGGATTATTTTTTGCAACAAACCCAACAATCTCCACCTTGCCAAAATAAGCCAAAATCTTCATCTTCTCTAGTCTTATACACAATACTTGAGAAATTACCAAGCAAGCCTTTGACACACTTTGACAGTCTCATACTCTACCACATGATTATATATAACCACTTAGAATTAACAACAATTCCAAGTATTTCATCGGCTCAATGTCAAAATAAACGTGCTGATATTTGTGGTACAACTCTCTTGTTGGCTTTCCAGAGAGCTCATCAGCCATCGACATTACTACAACCACACACCCTGCATCACGCCAACCAATGCCCGTATATAAATACAACCGCTAGAAGTAACATACATCCCTTACCATGACAACTAGCGACACGCCATGGGGATGTACTCACATACTTTATAGCACATCTCCACCGCCCTCACACTAAGAGAGTCGGATTGTCTAAATCCGAACAGTAGCCGAATCTGCTCCAACTGGACAATGTTTTCTCACGTGATCAGCTAGTCTACAACACCAACAAGTTGCAACAACCACCAGTCCCCAGATGATCTCATTGAGAATTTTTGTATCTGCACCAACTCGCAAATAACTAAACAATTTTTTCAGGTGCAACAAATTTGAAGAACCCCTTGCCGGATCCACCTCTCCAAATTGACGCCATAGTTCCTTTACAGCAAATATTCTATGAATATTTACAAGAATATTTTTAGCTAGATGGATACACATCCTAGTTCCAGTCTTCAAATATAAATCTTCCCAATCACTATTGCTCAAACTAGCTCAGGCAACTTTGTCAAAACACATGAACGGTTTTCCTTTTAATGCTTTAAATCGCCCAATCAAAATTAAGAAATTCCAGACTTGTTCTAGCCACAAGTCAAACTTGATTATCACAACTTCGTACTTTACCATATCTTTCCTCTGCTCCACCTTGAACAAAACCTGACTCTCTGATACCACTGTTGGGAATTAATATAGATTCTCCAATTACGTCTGCAGGACCATTGTTCATAGAATTTAATTGAGACAAGAAAAATAAAAGACGAAGACGAATTTAACAGACTATCAAAGCTTTCCACTATATGATTAAAGTCGCTACAACCATACAGAATTTTCACTCGCCAAAAATCATCCCCTAAGTATTACAAGAAAAATATAACAAGCTTTATCGCATTTATCAATTTCTACCATTTGCCCAACCCGCGAAGAATTAAAGAAATTCTAAGACGCTAGGCTACTATTTTTCTTCACAAGACTTTCTGACTCGACCCAAGAATTGCTCATTCTCTTTTCATTTTTTTCAACAATCATTTTTGAAGGACAAATAGTCTCGAAAAATTTCCTTTGACTATATATGGGCAACCAAGGAAACACACATTAGGGCAAACAACTCATGATTGCTAACCCAAAACGATCTTATTAATGAAACAAATCAGGCAGGCATGTCGAGTCTAACTGTCACATGGGTTAAAAATTTTTAGTTTGGTACTAAGCCTAGCACTAATTTTGCCTAAGCCAATGTTTAGTTCGGCTCATTCCTCATTCCTAGAAATAGAGCCCAAGTGCGATCGTTTGGTGAGACAATTCCACTAAACATATGGTGAGAGATTAAGACAAAGACCTATTGGCTGTGCCTTGCCCCAATCCTCAAGTGGAACGTCACGCCCCCCATTAGGCGGATTGTGAAGCAAGGCATAATTGATTTACTCTAAATGTATCTCGTTTCCATGCCTAATCCTTGCCAAAAATTTTTCAAAAGAAAAAATGACTAACGTTACAAGTTAGTAATCGTCAACTCTAAACAAAGTTTTCTACACTTGAGGCATTAAAAAACACAATATTGTTGCTTATCTCTTTGGTCTAAAAATGATTTATACTCTACATATGAAACTATATTAAGACGAGACGAGTCCGATTTTGTTCACCCTCTTTAATAGAGGTATGTTAACCCCTGTTAAAGAGGGGTTAAAAACTTAAA
>CAVNYN010206249.1:56455-85780 GCA_963692815.1 Nyctanthes arbor-tristis | reverse complement strand
GTAGCCTTTAAAGCTTCAAACATGTTTCTCTAAGCTCAAAAGTTACTTAACTCACTTTTATTTTAGGCATAGTTTGATCTAGATCTTGTCAGACTTCTGTCCAGGGAAATGGATGATCTAAAGAGAGAAGAATAGTTGAGCTTTGAAAGTGCGGATGATTCCTACTGGATGTCTTCTTCCATTATAATGGGATTCTCAGTTCATTCCATGTTGATTAGCTGACAGAATGGTTAAGGGGGGAGTTCTTTCTTTTCTTTTCTTTTCTTTTCTTTTCGTTTTTTTTTTTTTTTTTTTGGGGGGGGGGGGTGGGGAGGGGGTGTTCAAGTGGTTCAGCCAGTCATCCCACTGGCATAATAACTGTTTGGCTCAGGTATTTTAGATAGTGCAGACCTTGAGATTTTCGGGCGAATATTTAGCATTTATCAATGGTAACTAGGCATGTAAAGTCATTCATTTGTAATAGGGGACTGAAAAAATATATAAGACACAAGTAAATCATGAACAAAATTTGGTGACAAGAGACCTTGATTTCAAGACACTTTTGTCATTCTTTCCTACAGGGACCTGTCAGGGCTCTGTCTTCTCAAAGCATCCTTATTTGACCTACATAAAATTTCTTAAGAGAACTTTCCGAGCCCCTTCCAAATGCCACCCAAGCCATTCACAATAGCTTAAAGACTTAAACTATATGTTTTACTATTTGTTATTACAAAATTTTCTAAGGTTGGTGAGTAGCTAAATACACATTGCGGTTTTGGCAATGTTAAATTGCACTACTTATTTTATCATCTTACTACAGATCCTTAATTCTTGGTGAAGTTTATATTTGTTAAACTAATGAAGTTTATGTAACAGGCAACATGATCAAATTTAGATCTGGTGAATTGACACTAATCAAGACAAATATGCCTCTTAAAATGCTCATAACTAACACAAAAGTTGGGAGAAATACGAAGGCTCTTGTAGCTGGTGTTTCTGAAAGGACTATTAGACATCCCAAAGCTATGGCTTCTGTATTTTCTGCAGTTGATTCCATCAGCACTGAGTTGGCTTCCATTATCCAGTCACCAGTTTCAGATGATCTTGGCATAACTGAGAAAGAGGAGAAAATAGCAGAACTCATGGAAATCAATCAGGGATTGCTCCAGTGCATGGGAGTCAGCCATGCTTCCATAGAAACTGTTCTTCAATCAACATTAAAATACAAGCTGTCATCAAAGTTAACAGGAGCAGGGGGTGGAGGCTGCGTTTTGACACTACTACCAAACTGTATCCTTTCTGTTATTCTGCTTATATCTTGCTTTTTGTGCTATTTCATTATTATATATACCTCCTCATATACCTTTGCTGCTTTGCTCGATGATCTGTTTGCATGAGATGTTACCCTGCTTTGAAATTAAAAAATTTATTCTCTTCCTTTGCTCCAAAAAAAAAAATAATAATAAATAAATAAATAAACAAAAATTATTCTCTTTCAGTTAACTTTTCTTGTAACAGAAAGTTGTTTCTTAACTGCACATCTCAGTATTATCAGCAACAATTGTTGACAAATTAATCGCAGGGTTAGAGTCATGCGGGTTCCAGTCTTTGATCGCCGGAATAGGTGGAAAAGGCATGGAGATTAGCTTTAGTGGTTCTACATAAACTTAATCCAAATGCTACACCTTTTAACTATAAGATTTGACTCCGTACTTTCACATAATAACATGGAAATTTATGCTACCTTTGTCCTCTTCTGTTGTTCATTAGTGCTTGTACCACAAATTTGTTGTATTTGCTGTTTTCAGTTACATGTTACCATTTACTGTTCTTTGTGTGCTTTCAAGTTTCAGCTGCTGCAGTTTCTACACCGTTCGGGTTGATATTCTTGTGTTAATGTCAAAAGTCAAATGAGATTTAATTAGTGATGACATTCTCTGCTGTCAAATGCTAGGAACTTTATGAGGACCTTTTTTTTTTTTTTTAAATGTTTTCTCGTCCCTGTCACAGAAAACCGGTGCATAATTTTACAGCACCGTGCTTCTACAAGAGCGTCGCCATCAACAATTCTGGGCATTGACTATGTTTCCTGTCTTGTCCCAGTGATCGAATGGGGCTAGATGCGAGCAAAGTGTTGCCATCTCCATGCTTATATTATTATGATATGATAGTTAGAAAATATAAACATCATATATTTAATTTTAACAAAATAACAAAAATATTTGAAGGTTTAATTAATTAAAGGTTTTAACATAATTTACTCCAACAGCAACTTCTCTTGCAAGCTAATTTTTGCTTATGGTGAGAGCTTGGATGAGGATACTTTAAGAAGATTTACACGCGCATCTCAGAAGTTATATAGGATCATTCGAACTTGTTCTTTAGCAGGATGAACGTGCAAAACCGTGTGGTAATTAGAATTTTATTTGCTGTATATACTTTAAGGATATTACGTTTGTTGATGAGATCAGATAATATAATTATTATACTTATAATAGTCCAAAAACAAGAATATTAAGTTCAAAAAGTTATTATACATGTTCATCTAAAACTAGCTAGGAATGCTAATTAACTTCACTAGTTAACCACTCTAGACAAGTTCAAGATTTACGCTTAAAATGAAACTTTTTACACCCAATATGTGGATCATCCAAGGCATACATACTAGCACAGGCACTACTCGTGTTCAAATTTCGAAATAAATTTTTTGAGCAAATCAAGTACTAGGTAAGTCTTGTGTTCTTTTGAATGACGACCTTTTCTATGTTTTTAAATTTACATATGATGATTTATTCTTTTTCTCTTTTTCTTTATTTGTTATTATGAAACGGCATTCCTAATTTGAACTTAAAATAATAAGTTATCTTTAAAAAAAATGAGAAAGCGCACAAAACCATAAAATAATAAATAATATAATATATCATCTTAGTGAGACGTAATTATATATATATATATTGAGTTCTTAGCCTCGTTTAATATGTCAAGATCAATATTGTTTAACCTTAGTTGATCATCTTTATCACCCTCCTTTTATCTTAATTAGAAACAAGTAGACATCTTTACCAGCAAATTTCACTCATGATTCCCACTGCCCATAAGTTGCAACTCAATCCAAGGAAGATAATGGAGAAGTGGTCCCAAATACTTAGCATGAACCCTAGGATAACTACATGCTGAAATCCCTAAATTTTTTCAGCACAAACAGTCCTTTTACATGTAAAACATGTACATCAACTAGTATAATATTAGCATGCCATGTACTTACCAAACTTATTTTTATACTTAATTAGAAAACACTTGACTGGTTCTAGGGTTTTCCAAACCCTAACTCTTGTTTTTGGGAAATTCTACATCTATTGCAAATACGTCATCCTCGATGAGCCAACAAGATAAAAATAAAACACATATACAATACATTTTTCATATTTTTACCATAACTTCAAACTCACGATATTGTTGCAGAATCGGAGACTGTGCGCTCCCTTATCAGTATCACAATTTTATTTCAAAAATATAAATTGGTCAAATCAAGATTTGCATCATCATGGGACCACATTTGCTCTGAAAATCTCCACCACTCAATTTTACTCTTCTAAAATAAATTGAAACAGAAAGTAATACCCAATAGCGAGAACCAACTAATTTGGTTTTGGTTTCAATCTAGGTTTCAGAAACATTCCAAAAAAAAATACTACCCGAAAAAAAGAAAGAAATGAGGAGAGCTGAACAAAGCAACTAGAAAAAGCAAGAGAAAAACACTTCACAAATTGAGGTGAAGATCAGGGAGATGAAGACGATCAATCATTTTGGTAGCAAGTCATGTGGCCACAAGCTTGCAATGACTAGAGGAGGGATCAAGAACGAATACTATCAGGGCTATTGATCAACTAGTTAACCACATGATGAAAGGGACTAATCTTTGGGAACTTATAGTTAACATCAATCAAGAACTATATATGATAATAGAACCAATTATATGGGGATAGAACAAACTCGAATGCTAATTAGGGATATATCTCATTTAAATGAATGTAAAATATATACACACACCCCAAGATATAATTAAGGACTGAATACTAATCTGTTAAACAAAATTGACCTTTTAGGATGCAGACTGTGCGCTCCCTTATCACTCAAAATTATAAACTAGTCAAATCACGATCTGCATCATCATGGAACCACGTTTGCTCTGAAAATCTCCACCACTCAATTTTACTCTTTTGAAAAAATTCAAACATAATGTAGATAGCTAGAACCAACTAATTTGGTTTTGGTTTCAATGTAGGTTTCAGAGACATTCCAAACAAAAAACACTACCCCAAAAAAGAATGAAATGAGGAGAGCTAAACAAAGCAACCAGAAAAAGCAAGAGAAGAACACTTCACAAATTGAGGTGACAGTCAGGGAGATAAAGACGATCAATATCGTTTTGGCAGCAAGTCATGTGGACACAATCTTGCAATTGGGAAGAACGAATACCATCAGAGATATTGATCAACTAATTAACCACATGACGAAAGGGACTAATCTTTGGGAACTTATCGTTAACATCAATCAAGAACTAATGACATAGCGCATATATACGATAATAGAACCAATTATATGGAGGTCGAGAAAACCGGAATGCTAATTAGCTAGGGATATATCTATCTCATTCAAATGAATGTAAAATACACACACACACACACCCCAAGATATAAATAAGGACTTAAGACTAATCTATTAAACAAAATTGACCTTTTAGGATGGATCATAGTTTTATATAGAGCATCCCAAATGGTTACTGTCATCAGAAAGATAACCAACATGATAAGTTTATCAACAAATTATAGCAATATACACAAACAAAAAAAAGGAAGAGAATTAAGGATACTAAAAGAACAAAATAAGGAAGTAAAACATAATAAAATCCTGTTTTGCAAGATCTGAATTAAAGGGCAAAATATTTATAAAGTTCGACATTGGCTATGAGTAAGAAGATCATAGCTAAAAATGGCTGCTAAATGCGTATATCAAGCAAGGTATAGATCAAATAAACTATCTTTGAGGGCATAGAACTGAGCCAAGAGAAGACATAGTATTTAAACATACCAAACTATTGGGAATCAAATAAATCCTCTTAGTAATTCATCACAAGTTATCAGTACTAAAGATGCAAATTTGTTTCCCCAATTTTTTTCGTTCATGAGTTGATCATAAATTTTCGTTCTTTGGGTTAAGCCTCATCATGTATGATCGCTTGGGAAATAATACCCCAAGTATTGAGAATTAGAGAGGCCCTCAAATAGATATGAAGCATATGGTAATATATAAGATGTAAGTTGCATCCTGAAAAGTACTTAAAAGTTCCAGTTCAAGATTAACTTAAACGGTGAAGTAGAAGCAATTTGATTTAATCAAATTTAATTTCTCTCCCTATAACCAGAAGCCCAAAACTCCAACTCTAGGAAAAATTGTACAAAGCAAGCTCAATGAGAGAGAGAATGAACGATTTTAGTTTAGGAAAATATTACTGATATAGGCTAGAGAAAAAGATATATCTACTGAACATTAATTAATTTTCTCAATTTGTATATATCGATTGATCATGGAATAATAAATTTTATTATGATCAGAAATGCGTTCAATTAACAAGTAATTAGTATATGTAATAAGGTTTAATTCTTTACTTTGATATAGAACACTCATAATTAACACCCTTTCTTGAATTTAGAAACCATATATATACCATTCAAGACAGAGAAGCATATCTATATGGAACACTCCAGAAATCAAATAGCATTAATGCCTGAACATCAAAGTTCATGGGAATTAAACATCAGAAAATATAAATTATAAATAAGAGTTGATGTACTTAGGTATATGCATTTTTTTATGATCCAGCAGATTATAAGGAAAAAAAGGGGATCCCGATTCATTGTCAGCAACGAAAATTATGAAAAGTTACCTTAAAAATACTTTTCAGAGTGGATTCATGAGTCAGTAGTTGAATCTTTATACAAGATTGATTCGTCTCCAATTACTCCACTGCAGCAGTTGAGGTTTCGCCCTTCTCAAATATTCCAAACTCTGTGGTAGTCGAGGTGTTATCTTTCTCTTCATTGCTTGAGTCTTTGTTTTGTTCAGCCTTCTGTCTTTCAAACTCCCTAAATTTGTACAAGTACTTGAGCATAACCTCGGCAAAGTTATCAAACCCTAACGAACTCAGAGCCCAACAAATGTCATCTCCGTTGAGAGTTTTTCGATTCTCCTTGTGGCACTTGTCTGATGCTTCACTGGTAATGAAACTTATAAACTCAGTTACACATTCTTGCATTCGTTCTTTGGCCTCTTTGGAGATCTTGGCGTTTCAGGGCAGGATGCTCTTCATGATCCTCCTCACATTGGCTATAGGCAGCAATTTATCATGCTCATCCATTTCTTGAAACAAATGTTATCAATGAGATCTACTCTAGTTAGTAGACGACACGTAGGGCATTATTTTGACTTCTTTATATATATATATATATATAGAGTGATCTTGATATCCAGTACGTGATATAAACGCATAAAAAACACTGTATACTTACCTAAATAATTAAACAATCACGCGTATGCGATATGAACCATTTGTAATTTCCCATGAATCATTATCATTTCTCAGTATGTACATATGAAACTAATTAATTAGCTATATATATATAGATGAGGATGTAAATTAATGCAATAGAGAGCGCCTATGGATGGGATCAGGCATAACTTGGTGGATAGGCATTATTGGTAATGGTATATATGTCATTTCAATGTCCTTAATTGCAAAAAGATATCAGCTTAATTTATACATAATTTCAAAATAAGTAGATTTTCAATTGCTAATAATTTGGTGGAATGAGTATTGAGAACTGAAAACCCTAAAAAGGTTAAGTCCAAAATGGGGGAAGTGGTCCCCCCAATCCCTAATCTTCTCAATAATCTCCAAGCTTTAACACTCCCAAAATGTTCTAATCTTGATTATAATATTGATGCTACAGTTTAAAATGAATGGACCGCGTTGGTGCACGTTTGCCTCTTCTCCATGGGTGAATTATTTTAGAAAACCCTAGTTTCTGATTGGCTGAAATCATGGGGTTTTGTCAATCCATTTCTTGAGCTGTGGAATCTGATTCATACATATATAATTAAGTACAAGGAGAAATTCTTCCTTTTTCCTCTTTAATTTTTACCCTAACTCTCTTTAAAGGAGATTCAATATAGACCCGATATATGTTATTGGCCTAAAGGATATCCATGAAACGATTAAGATCATACAGTTGTGTCATGTAAGAATATTTGGAGTTCCAAAAATGACTGTCACCGGATTCGCTTACTTTCTTTTAAATATGTGATAATTAATTTGTGGATCTACGAATCACTTTGGGATCAAAAGCTAATATGTGTATAGTATTTCATGTGTTTTTACTCATGTTATTTTATTATTGTTTAGGATGAATCCTGATGATGACGGGAAGATTTGAGAAAAAGAAATTAAATGACCAAATTAATTTGGGGAATAGTACAAGTAACTAAATTAAAGTCCTTAGACATGAAGGACCTGATTTTCAATTTATTAAGGACTAAATTGAAATAGAAGATAAAACCTAAGGACCAAATTGAATTACTGGAAAAGTTCTGGAGCTAGATTTGCAATTAGGACCAAGCCGCAGAGTAGACCAGAGAACGGTATTGCATGACATGCTGCACCTTGTTAGACTCTATGGTATATATGCCTCCCCTAATGCTAGAAATTTTCGCTTTTCTCAGCTTGTGATTTAATAAAATTTTATAGGATATGCGGTTTGTGCATTATTATTTAGAATTTTGAAGAGTACATATATCATTTTAGTCATTTTGAATGAATATTCAAACTAAAACTAACATATACAGTATTCAAGTAAAAGTTCCTCGGAGAATATGATAAATCGTAAAAATATTCCAAACAAAAGTTTGAAATTTAGTGATTTCACACAAGAAGCGGAGCCTGTGTCCCCCCTATAGGGCAATTGGTTCATTGCAGCAACTTTGTCGCCCCTAAGGTGTCGGCCCAACAGGCCTGCTACTCTTAATCTATCGCCGCGACAACCGTCGGCCCTATAGATTCTACCGCCTATAGCAACGCCAATGGTCGCCTCTATTGAGCATTTGCATGACCTATAGATTCTACCACCTATGCTTAGATTTGTATTTTATTTGAAAATCTATGGGAACGCATATGTCGCTTCTGTAGATCAAATAATTATTTTTTTCAAAAAAAAAAAAGAGAAGAAAAGCCTCCTTTAATGTCCAGTTCTCCTGCTCAAATCTCAAATTTACATAGACATTCATTTGCAATACAAATTTCAATAATATTTACAGAGATGATCCTGTAACAAAAAGTATAATCAAATCAACTATTCCAAAAAACTAACAAATGAAGAATAACGTCAAATAATCAAAGGAATAATAAAACAAGTGTTAATAAAATGCACTTACATAATTGTCATTGATTAAAAAAAAAAAGGAATACATTGCATTACAAAGGATCTGGCAACATATGGAGGATCACATTTCCATGTCGTCCAAAGTTACGTGCCACATACATACAATATATACCTAAAAATGCAAATAATCAATGTCAAAATTCAATTATTTAAGTTCAAAAGAACGGTGTGATCCTTGCCAAACAAAAAGAAGGAACATTAGTTAAACCAAAATTTAATATGACACGATTTGGTGCAATGATTTCATATTATCCAACCTTTGCCACATCAGACCGAATGACGGAAGAGGAATGACAGAAGAGGAATTCTTGTTTTTTTCCTCCAAGTTGATAGTAAAGGGTAAATAATACTCCTTTTATTTTACTTTTTTTTGGGAAACGAAATAGTACTCCTTTTTGTTATAAATAGTATTAGATAGCCACCAGTGGCTAATAAGCTAATGCAAGAAAATGGAAAATGAAAAATGAAAAAGTATTGTGGAGGAGTAAAATTGCTGAAAATGAAAAAATATTGGTGCTCTTCTACTACATATAAGCATAGGAACATTAAGTTTATAATCCACTTGGGGAGAAAATTAGATCTCATGGAAGCCAAAACTACAAAAAATCTAACAAAGTGTAGTTTCCTAAATCAAGTATAGCAATATGGCTCAACCGGGAAATCCTAAGTTCAGTGACGTCACATGATCACTGCTAGCTGAGCTTATATAGGGCCGACAACAAAGTCGCCCCTACAAGCTCCACTTCTTGTAGTATACTCATTTGTTTCCAAGAGCCAACCCCTTTAGGAGCTTCGAAGAGCTTGGACTTCTATGGCCTCGGTATTCCCAACCATCTCCTATAGTTTTTTGAGCCTCCAATTTTATGGTTAAGTGCATCAACCAATAATTAGCTTGCTAGGTCGAATTCTATTTGGATGTATATGTACATGAGTTGCGCAGGTAACTTTGGGCATTTGAATGTTTACATATAATTAAAATTATATAGAGAGCTCTTTCTTAATCTTATAAACAGTTGTACTTAGTCATCTTTAATTGGTAGAGCGATTTAGATTTAGTTAACTCCATTAACAAATGAGACTTAGCTTGTTATATATAACTAATTGTAATAGAGAGGCAGTCACAAGTCTTTTAGATGGATTATGACATCTTAGACCGCAAAAATTTGAAACAAATCATACTAGTCTACTCTATTCAAAAGGAAGGACTTGGTTTGCAATTTAGTAAGGATAAAATTGAAATAGAAGCTGAAATCTAGGGATCAAACTGAATTACTCAAAAAGTTGTAAGGCCAGGCGCGTTTGGGACCAAGGCGTGGAATGGAAAAAAAAGAATTTGAATGCATTGAACTAAGATGTTGCCATGTGAGATATGTTGTATATATGGTATCGGTATCTGCAGTTCGGCTAAGGAAATAGATCAGGCTCCTGATAAATTTTCAACAATGCTTGAAATTTTTTCTTTGTTTCTTTGTTTCTTTGTTTCTTTCTTTTTTTTTTTTTTAAATAAATGTTCACCTTTCTTGAATTGCCATAAATGCCATTTAGTAAGATTTTATAGAATAATGCTTCGCGAATTATCTTCTAGTTAGGATTTTTAAGAGTATACTTGCTCTTATAAATACTTGCTCAATCTTTTTGACTGAATGGAGACTAACCTATATATATTCAAGTAAAATAAATATATCCCTCCAAGAATATGGTAAATTAATCAAAAGAAAGTCGAACATTTGTAGTTTGGCTACTACTTGTTAGTTGTCTCCAAAAGAACCAACATAGGAGCTCAAAATTGGCCTGATTTGAACTTATCTAACGGTTCCCCAAGTTCTATGGTTTAGTACGTGAATCAATCTGTAACATCCTCGATTATTTTAATATTTCTCATTACCAATAAAAGACAAATTATTTTTGTCAAAATAATCCGCAAGGAATAAGTTACAATAATTTAGCAGTAGAAAAGTCTAATAAAGTTTCTCTATAAAATATTCTTAATTATATTAAAAGAATGATATATAATGAAATGATTATATTTATTAGACGAGAAATAGAGTTTACTTAAAAGGGAAGATTAGAGACTGATTTTATATATTACTCTACCTTCATGAAATAGTAAATCTTTTAACTTAAATAGATTTATAACCTTTATTTATGGTGCCCCTTGTAGCGGATCTATATTACCATAGTCAGGTTTCCAGTATACAGTTCTCTGGTCGTTTGGAGTTATCACCAACCCATATTACGTGTATTTTCGCACCTACAATGCAAAACCATATATGAGCTAACACTCAGTAAGTAACAGTGTATCTATACACGTACTTGATGCTTAAATACAACAATGATTGTACACACCATCAAACAAATAGGGCATATATGTCTCTATATAGTATACTGCATGAGCTCATCATCAATAAGGTCAATCATCTGCATGCACATACCTTGTTTCCAAGGGCTTACTGTGCCTTGACCATCGCCAAGAACTTACCAATATTCATAACAATGGCCTGGCCAAATCATATCAACTATCAGGCTCCCAACACTGCGTCCAGTATATATATCCAAATAGTGGGATGCCTTGCCTCCAACACTGCTTCCCGTGTATATACATGGTCAACCGGTCGCTGAATGCCCAACATCCACAGGGGTACACTGCCCCAGATGAAATGTGTATACCCAGATGACCAATCAAAATGTGGTATAATTATATATAAGGATCACATCATCATCAATAACGACTCATGCCAATCATCTTCATGCTACATGCATGTTCTCTTCTCTGTCGTGATTCTCAATGGGTCCATATGGCATGCATAATGATATTCTTATTAGCATATCTCAGTAGTGCTAAATATATATGCCCAAGTGCTTTTACATATACCATAACAAAGATTGCTAATACATGGTCATGTGGTATCATATAACTTTCATGTATATCAATCATTCTAATCATAGGGCATAACAAATATTCATATCTCACATTGTCACATAGAAGCACATAATACTATTATTTTACATTGTAGTTGAACAATTACTTACCTCCATCCGTAGCTATGTGACAATAGTTTGGAACTTTCTTCTTTCTCACTTGCACACATCCCTAACATTATCTCTCATTTGTCATGTTTACATTATAATCTGTAATTTCATGCTATATTACGTTATTCATTGCCACAAAATAGGTCTTCAGCAATTTGAACATCAAAACAACCTAAACACCTAGAAATAATTGGTCCGATGGCTAAAGTACAAAGAAATGAAATTCTAGTCACACTTATAAAGACACTGATAGAGCTTAATCTACACCATATCAAAGCTCTTCGAATAAGGATTCTAACAGCTTTTACGGATCTCAATTATGAGCTAAATAGAGAAAGTTATACGCGTTTTTGCCATAGCATGTGCATGGGCGGGAATCCGGCCAATCGGCTATAGGCGTCTGGTCAGTCAAAGAGAGAGGCGGAAAGCTACAATATGGGGCACCCAGCCTCCTATTCTCTCTTGGAGGAGGCTGGCCACCCAACTATAGGTGGTTGGCCACATCCAAAAATGCTGCAGCAATGAGAGAGATGGAAGGGTTGTGTGTTTTGCAAATTTTTTCATTTTTTTTCTTCTCAACCCTTGCTTCTATTTATAGAAAGTCTTAGGCACTTCTCGTGCAATTGTTTAATTGTTGTTTGGTGCTTGAGTTTATTATTTATATTTTCTTGGTCCTTTAATTTACGAAAATCCAACTAACTAGTCTTGAAAAATTCAGCAATCTCAAATGAAAGATTTTAATCTCATAACGACTTTAAATTTCTTAATGGAACATTAGAAATAGTTCCAAATATAATTAAAATTCCATGCAAATTTCTATACACCCTGTAAAATCATAAATCTTATATAAATTAATATTTCAAAATTTGAGTTGTTACACAATCACCTAGTTAATAAGTTGAATCCCATCTGAATGATACATGAGTTTGTGCAGCTAAAATTTGGCATTTGAGTGTTTATATGATAAGGGTTTAGCTCTTTCTTAATTCTATAAAATGATGTTGCCTAGTCATTCTTAGTTGATAGAGCAATCTATTTAGTTAATTCTATTAATAAATGAGACCTTATTAGCTTGCTTATGTAGTAACAACAAATCTTTTTAGAGGGACTACGGCTCTTTAGACCATGAAAGTTTGAGGTAAGTAATGCGCTAAACTACTGTATTCAACAAGATTTATATTAAACAGTTAAAATCATTGCCTCCAAATAATTACTAAGTGTTGGGATCAGGAATCTCTTTTTTCTTTTTGTGAAATTGATCAGGAATCTCATTTGGAATGACAAGATGATGATACAAATGTACCATATTTTTTGAACAAGTACAATAGATCTATAAATACAAATGTGTAAATAGTTGTTAAAATTTCAAGTTTAATTACCATTAATTCTGTGATGAAACCCACGTTGGAGCAATGTCGACGAAACTGCACAACATAGTAGAACAAATCTTAGAAAATCTAAAATTGTGGTATGGTGAATAATTTAACCCCTCGCCCCCCCCCCCAACCCAAAAACCCAAACGAACCTTACAACTCAAGAACTTAAAGTATATTAAACTCTAAATCCAATGAGATGCAGAAACATGAATCAAGTAGATTTTTTGAGCGGCCCCAAAAGCTTAATTACTCCTTTTATATGAGTTTGATAGTTGTTCTAAATACAATAACATGAATAAAAAGAAAATGTTCTCTCATAAACTTGATTAAAGTTTATAATTTCTTGGTTACAATTGGAATCCATTATAAAAGGTTATAAGAAATTTGCGGAGAAAAGGTTAGAGATTAATTAGGAAGACGAAGGACCTGATCTACAATTTATTAAGGACTAAACTGAAATAGAAGTTGAAATCTAGTAACCAAGTTGAATTACTCAAAAAGTTCTGGAGCAAGATGTGCAACTAGGACCAAACCGCAGAGTGGACTAAAGAATATTAGGCGTGCAAGTTGCAACAAATAACATGGCTTGAGGTGACATGTTGGCTTGTAATTTAAGTAGTCCAGTTGTGGAAAAAATGTCGAATTCTTTACAGAGCTCAATCTCCGATCACAAACTAACACCTCACCTGACACACACCACATAGCAGCATCTCATTGGAAACCGGGCTCCGTAAAGAACCCGGCCCTAGTTCTTTAAAAATTTTCGTAATTAAAGAGCTTGTTTCTAAGGGGGGATTTAGGGTACGGGCAATGGGGGCCATCGCCCATAATACTCTAAAAAAATTCATTTTGTTTTAAGAGAATTTTAAATTTATACACTTGCCCCTATAATAAAATCTAAAGCATCAGTTGAAAGTATTGATAGAAAGGTGTATTTTGTGTAGTGTTAAAAGTTTAATGTGTGTTTTAAGAGCTTGTGGGTTCAAGGATTTTTCTACTAAAATAGAAAAGAGCTAGATCTGAGTTAATTTGTTAAAAAGCAGGACTCGAGACCAAAAAATTTCAATTTCCCCATCTTGAAAAGTTTGTAGAGCCCACCAACTACACACCCTCCTTTCTGATAGATCGGAAGAGCGTCGTGTTTTTCTGTGAAATCCCTACAGTGTTATCTACCCCAAAACCGACCGTCTACAAGAACTCGCCGAAGGAGCCCTCCCAACGACGACCAAGGGGCCAAGAAGAAAGGCCATTTTCTGTATTTTCGATTTGTTTTGGACCTATATTTGCCATAGATATAATACCAGCTCCAGTGTGCTTCAACTTTGGGGAGATCTCATCCTCAAAGTGCTTTCCAAAAACTGATTCACCATCCCTACCAGTCCTAGTTGGATCCCTACATTGCACTAAAAAATCCTTAATTATTCTGTGGAATTTAACATAATCATAATAGCCTCTGCGAGCCAACTCTATGAAGTTCTTGCAAGTCTAGGGGGCGTGCTCGTAAAACATCTCAAATGTAAATGAACCCATCGAGGTCTGCTAAGTGACCTCCGGCTGACTGTCGTCTTTATCCCCCATACGCTTCGCTTCTTTCTCTCAGAGTCATTTTCTACGAGTTTGCTTGAGAGGAAGGAAATAGACGATCTCTATTTATGTTTGAAGATATGAAAATAATGGGTAGTCGTCGTTCTCTCCTCTGGCGCGTGCTCCGCCACGTTTGAATTTGGGTTTACCGTTGATCCAAGTCAGATGGGGGAGGGAGAGAGCACGCTGTGAATTCAGAAAGGAAGTGGGGGACCAGGGGGTGGGTTTGGGTTTGGGTTTGGCGGAGCTGGTAGGTCCCACAGCTTTTGAAAATGAGGGAAATTAATTTCTTTTGTTCATCATTCTACCGCTTTGAGCATCTTTAATGGCAAGAGTAGAGATAGAGATGATAGAGGAGTGAGATCGTGTGAAGATAATTATTTAAATTGAATGAGTGGATGGAAAGGGCTGTAAAAAAAGAGGGAAAAGTGAAAAAATAATAGAGATAGATAGAAATTTAAAAATAATAATAAAATAATAGTGGAGAATGTGGATATGACGGTGTGGTTTTAAACCTTAGGGTTGACTTTGGGAAAGAAAAGTGAAGATAAAGTAGTGTAAATGAGAGAAAAGTGATTAAAAGAAAATACGAGACATATGAGGTCCACTTCATTTTTTTGTGTGTGTATGACCTTTGGAGATAACCTTCTCCCATTGGAGATGCTCTTAGGAGGTGTGGCGCTGAATTAGCGCCACGTTAGCAGAGCTGGTTCCTTATTAGGATCTAGATGTGTTTCACTGGAAGAAGCGGTGAGTTCAACTCCCAAACTATCCATAATTCTTTTGACCAATTCTCATTTCTTTTATATCTCCTTGCGATAATATTTTGCAAATGACCTTTTTATTATAAAAGTAAAGAAACTTAAGGCAATATTGAAGAATATAGAAAAGGTCAAGAGAAGAGACTATAGAGAGGAAATTTTCACTCTTTTGTTGGTGATCAAATGAAGTATACAAGCCCCCTACTTATAGTTGTATAGAAGGGCAAAATGGCAATTATAAATCACAACTTTACAATTAAAATATCTAATCTTGATATCAACTTGCAAGTTGTAGACGTATCTAACTAATAATCCACTTACTTAGTCCCCAACTTGCATATCTAAGAAAGCCACTTGAATGGATAATCCACTTGCACAAACTAGTCAACTTGCATCTTGTTTCATCACTAACTTGCATATTATAATCCACTTACATTTAAACATGATATTGTATTTAATAACCATCCACACACATCCAATGTGCTTAAACAAGTTCGGGATTCATAAAACTCCTCCTTGAATGACTATTTCACATATTATGCCTCATTAAAACCTTGCAAAAATCTAGTAAAAGAAAAAGAGTACATAATTCTGCACACTACTCTTTGATAGTTGTCTTATTGGAAACCTTTATAAGAAAAACTTTGTAGGATAAAAACTTGATAAAGGCAAAAAAAAAAAAGAGTACAACTTATATGGCCCCCCATCATTTGTCATCACCTAATACCTCTATACCGACACATTCCAATCTTGTGGACCACTTTCTCAAAATTTGCAACAGGAAGCGATTTGGTGAATAGATATGCCAAGTAATCACTAGAATAGATTTTTTGAACATTAATTTCACCATTTGCTAAAAATCATGTGTGAAAAAGAATTTACGTAAAATATGTTTGATTCTATCCCCTTTGATAAATCTTCTCTTTAACTGAGCTATGTATGTCGAGTTATCATCGTATAGAATTGCTGGGATATTTTTGTTACAAGATAGACCACATACTCCACGGATATATTGAATAATAGATCTCAGTGATACACATTCTCAGCTCACTTCATGAATTGCAAGTAGCTCAACATGATTTGAATAAGTGGCTGTTAAAGTTTGCTTAGTAGATCTTTATGATATAGCAATACCACCACAAGTAAAGATATAACCTGTTTGAGATTTAAATTTTTAGAGATCAAACAGACAAATATCCTGCATCAGCATATCATACTAATTCTAGCAGCGAATAATTAGAATAGAATAATCCTATGTCAACCCTATGACAAATACGTTTTATAATTCTATGATTAATGTCTAAGTTCAATTCGTTCACCCTCTTTTTGTTTAGTGTACTTTTACCATTTAAGCGTAATCAATATTCTATCTATCACTCTAATATCTATGATTGAAAGATGAACAAATTAAATAGAATGCATATTAATTCAATTACAATATAATAGCCAAATTTTTTTTAAAGTAAAAAAAATAATTACCTATAATTTCTCATTCTTAAAAAATTATTATAAGTTTGACTATATAATATGAATTAAATCCTAATATATTAATTATGACCAAAAGAATAGTTCATTTATACACAAACAAATATTGTTAAAATATATATATATATATATATTCATGTTCAGAGCAAGATGCCTCAAGTTCAAATCGCATACCTTCCCCTCTTCCTTTTTCCTCTCCTCCACTATATTTCCTAGTATTAGAGAAAAAAGGAGTATTGTTAAAAAAGCCGCCATTAATGATGCATTATCACTCGTTAGTTGAAAAAAATAAATAAATTATGCATATAATATCTACATGTATTAGACAATTCTCAACTATTCAACTTCGTTCATTAAAGTATCTCCAATGGATTGTGGATTGTAAGAATTTTGTAGTGATATCATCACAAAAGAGACCAATTTTTTTAAAGGAGCAACAGAAAATTGACAAAGAGACATTAAAAATAAACTAGTTATTTCACTCGTACGTTGCACGTAATGATAATACCAGACAATATAAACAATTTAAGAAAATTAAATATGATTGTATAAAAAGGATTTTAATTATAATATTTGATTGTTTATGTGTGTGTAGAAAAAACAATATAGGTGCTATCAGTACTATGATATCTTTCATTAATAAAAATAAAAAATGGTCTATACAAAAAAAAAAAAAAAACTTAAGAAAATTTTTAGAGTTTGTATTAGGCTACCAGTGTATAATACAGGAACGATAATACATGTATTATAACATTTATAGTAGAACTTGTCATTTAGCCATCTTTAACATATAGATCATAATTTTTAGACTTTTTCAATTTATAACCTTCGAAATATCTATATAAAATTGTCTATGAGTGAACACTAACTTTTTCTACAAAATGGACATGTTATTTATTAGCCATGTTTGTTTTTCATATCAATGATATCTAATTTTTCGTATGTTAACATAATTTAATCAGTATTTAAAAAACTAAACCGTCAGACTAAGTCAATTAGAAAAATAAAAAATTGGCTAATACAGAAACTAATATGGAAAACAATCCGACGGTGTGAAATAACGAATACATTTCACCGATTCACAACAAACTTTTTTCTATAATGATCTATTAAAATTTTGAACTTTTTAAAGAATCAACGTTCATAAACCAATGCCCTATTATGCAGCATAACCCTTCTTCAAATATTATAATATAGACATATATACTTAATTCTTTTAACTTAATAACCAATGTGGAATTCTTTTTTTTTTTGTACCTAAAAAATATTTTTTATCAATGAAGATAAAAAATGGTCGAAAAAGCTAAGGAAAACATTGAAAAAAAATATGAGAATATTGAAACCAACTTGAAAAACAATACAATAGTGTGAAATAAAGACAGATACGGTTCATAATGAACTTTTTCTCAATAACGATCGATTAAAATTTTAAACTTTTTAGAAATTCAATGCCTATAATAATATTTTCGTATGTTTACATAATTTAATTAGTATTTGAACTTTTTAAAAATTCAAGACCCATAATATTTTAATACGCTAACATAATTTAGGGGGTGTTTGATACTCTTTATAATTTCTCTTTATAATCTCACATTTCACTGATTTGACAACTGATTTGACTACTTTTCATCTATAACCACAAATTTCAAATTTATATTAAATCTACACCACTCATTTCACCTCTTTATAATTTCTCTTTATAATTCAATTCCGATAAATAGCTTCAAACAACCCCTTAATCAGTATTTAAAAAAATTGAACCGTCATGGTCAAGTCAATTGGAAAAATCAAGTATTGGCTAATACTGGAACCAATCCGGAAAACAGTCCAAAGGTGTGAGATATCAACGGTTCACAAAAAAAAAATTTAAATAATAATCTATTAAAATTTTGAACTTTTTAGAAACTCATGGCCTATAAGCTAAAGTCCTATTATGCATAACCTTCTCTAAATATCTTAATATATGCATACAGTCCCAATTCTTTTTACTAAATAACCAACGTGGAATTCCGTTTCTATTTCCAAGGTCACATTTCAAATGACCTTTAAACTGTAGTATTTGATCGTTTATGTATGTGTAAAGAAAAACAATATATATGCTACCGTAATACGGTATCTTTCATTAATAAGATGAAAAAATGTTCTAAAAAAATTAAGAAAAATATTGAAGAAAATTTGTGACATTAAAACCAATTCGAAAAACAATCTGACAGTATAAAATAAAGACGAATACTGCTCACAATAAAAATTTTCTCGATAATGATTGATTAAAATTTTGGACTTTTTAGAAGCTTATGGCCCATAAGCTAAAACCTTATTATTGATTAATACAGGCATATATCATCAATTCTTTAGAGTAAATAACAAATGTGAGATTTTTTTCAATGGCCAAAGTCATATTTTCAGTTGCTCTTAAAAAAAATCAATATTCTTTTAAATGGTAAACGTAAAAAAATTATCAAATCGAATATTCTTTTTTCACATTAATTTAAGTAAAAAAAATTTGTTTCAATTATTTAATTAAAATTGGTTCATGACCTTGAACCGTTAGCATTTTTGATTCAATGACCGGTCTAGTATTCTGAATATTTGTAAATACTAGAATCAATCCAGAAACAATCCGATAATGTGAGAAAAAAATGAATACGGTTCACAATAAATTTTTTGTCAATAAAGATCCATTAAAATTTTAAACTTTTTAAAAGCTTAAGGCACATAATTTAAGGCCTTATTATTCATAACCATTCTCTAAATATCTTAGTATATGCATATATCTTCAATTCTTTTCACTAAATAACCAATGTGAGATTCTTTTTCTATGCCCAAAGCCATATTTTTATTGTTCTTAAAAAATAACAAAATTTCAACATTTTTGAAGCAGTAAAGATATATAAAATTATACAATAGAATGATCTTTTTCCACATTATTTTTTGTAAATATTGTTTTATTTTAATTATTAAATTAAAATTGATCCGATGAACTTAAACTGTTAGCATTTCCAGTCCGATGACCAGTTCGATTTTCTAAACATTTATGAATATTGGACTTAATCTGGAAAACAATTTGACGGCATTAGATAAAGACAGATATGGTTCACAATAACTTTTTTCTCAATAATGATACAATAAAATTTTGAACTCTTCGAAAGTTTAAGACTCATAAGCTAAAGCTCTATTATGCATGCCCTTCTCCAAATAGCTTAATATAGGTATATATTCTCAATTCTTTTCGTTAAATAACCAATGTGAGATTCTTTTTCTGTGCCTACAGTTATATTTTCAACTACTCTTAAAAAATGAACGAAATTTCAACATTTTTTTAAATGGTAAAGATAAAAAAAATTATAAAATCTGATGTTCTTTTTCCGCATTAATTTGGGTAAAATTAATTTAATTCAATTATTTAATTAAAACATGCATGATTACCTTAAACCGTTAGCGTTTCCAGTTCGATGGCCGGTCCAGTATTCTTAACATTTGCGAATATTAGAATCAATCTGGAAAATAATCTGACGGTGTGAGATAAAGACAGATACGGTTCGCAATAAATTTTTTCTCAATAATGATCTATTAAAATTTGGAAAATTTTGGAAAATAAGGTGTTTATCAATCTTTATCCAAAAAATCCAGAGTACAAGAGCAATTTTTGAAAAATCAGGTCTCTATCTCCTTAGCCACCCCAGTTTATTCCCTACCCCTGGGCGAAGCTCTCTCTCTCTCTCTCTCTCTCTCTATCTGTCTCTCCCCCTTCCAGTGTACTCCCGACCCTGTTGCTCCATCACTATTGCGCTAGCCTTCTATGACATCATCGGCATCATCCTTCTATTCTTTGGCCTTTTGTATCTCTCTGCGCGCATGTCTGCTCTCTCTTTCTCTTTCCCCTTTCCATGGTCGCACTCTCCCTCTTTTTGGTATTTTTTTACCGTTGCCACCGCCACCACCGTGACCTCAACACGCACACACGCTACCATTGCCACTGCATCGCGATTTTGCATGATGAGTCACTATAGGAAAAATAGTATTTTACAACCAATAGTTTACTGACCACGTGACTTTGGTTGGTAAAGCACACTAGCTACGACCAAATTAAATTTTCATCGTAGTTGATCGATGGTGAGCTAAGATAATTTTCATTGGTTGCAGATATAGTTCGACAACGAGAATATTGGTTACCAAATGCATTTTTCAACGACTAATCTACGAATCGGTTGGTAATTATTTGGCGTCAAATTGAGGTTATTCTGCCAAAACTTACAGCAACCAATAATTAATTCGCCAACCATTCAATTGGTCGTAAAAAGTGTAAGTATAGGATAACGACTTTAATTCGTTGTCGTATATTTGAACAACGGATATGTCCCTAGAATTGAAAAGGCCCGCCAAAGTGTTTAATGACAATTAACAACCAATGATGTGGTCGTTGTATTCGTAAATGTAATATCATATGCCGACCACTAGTAATTCGTTGCAAATATCAGACCCGAAGAATAATATGCAAATATCAGACCAGAAGAATAATATGCATACTCAATGACCAGATTACGTTGTTGTTTAAATTTTAATAGTATCTAACGACAACCATAGTTGGTTGAAAAAAACAAGAAACACTTGGAGCTAAAGATTTTTGTGCATAATGAGCATTTACTTTAATAAATAATAATAATAAATAATATGTTAAACAATAATTAGAAAATTTAGAACTAAAATTTAATTTTCTTCCATATCTTTTTAAATGTGGTAACACGCCACTTCTCATCATCATCATGCTTTAAAGGGATTAAAAAAAAAAAAGGAAAAAAAAAGAGAGAAATAATACATGAGGGAAAAAAATAAAAAGGAAAAACAGCTCTACCCATCTATGTACGGCTCTCCTCTAGCGCCCCGGCGTCTCTTTCGTCTCCCGTCCAAGAAATCAGTGAATTGGAAGCTTTCTACTCGGTTTCTCAGCTTTGCCTTCGAATTCTCAGGTATTGTGCAATTTTTCTCAAGCTTTGAAGTTGTTCGACCATAACATATCTGATTAATTGCAATTCTTCTTTGATTTCCATGCTCGATCGAATAAGGTTTCGTTTCTTCTCCAGTATCTACGGTGTGTGGTTGACCGGAGCACGTAGCACTGTTAACAAGCTTCATCACTATTCGGTAAGTCTTTATTCACGGTTACATCTCGAACCAATAGCTTTTTTTTTTTTTTTTCCAACTCGGACCAGCAACTCTCCATATTCACATTGCATATTATGTTGCAGATTTGTTCTTTATATTTTACGTTGTGTTTACAATTTGATAATCTGAATACCGGGCAAAAAATTGTAGGGTAATCATATGGGGTTCCGTTGCTTAATTATGTATGATTTATAGCTTAGGAAAATGGCTTTTGAAGGAATTTTCTAATGCTAGAGTTTACCTTGCCGCCATTTGGTAAAGTTTGATCTCTTTCAAGTGGAAAGGTTGAGATGCCCAGTGAAATCCGAAATTTTTGTGGGAATAACTTTTGAGCATCTTAAATTATATGCTGTATCCAATAGCTTTTTTTTTTTTTTTTCCCAACTCAGACCAGCAACTTTCCATACTCACATTGCATATTATGTTGCAGAATCGTTCTTTATATTTTATGTTGTGTCACAATTTGATAATCAGGGCAACAAATTGTAGGGTGTATCATATGGGGTTCTGTTGCTTAATTGTGTGTGATTGTATAGCTTAGGATAAATGGCTTTTGAAGGAATTTTCTAATGCTAGAGTTTACCTTGCTGCCATTTGGCAAAGTTTGATCTCTTTCAAGTGGAAAGGTTGAGACGCCCACTGAAATCCAAATTTTCTGTGGGAATTTTTGTTGGATTTTACGTTTAATTATATATTCTGTCTATGTATCATATGACGGTTTGTAGTAATTTATAGAATTTTCTATTTGTGTTGAGATACTTGGATTTGTGGTTCTTAGATTGCAGAAAAAGTATGAAGTGAAAAAAAAAATCGGCAAAGAAAAAATTAATAACTCTTCAAGGCTCAAAATCTTATGCTGCACATACACATGAAATATGTCATTTGGGATAATATGTATTATATATTAAATAAATAATAATTTTTATTTATACATTTATTTTTGTTTTTTTTTTTTGAGTAAACAGGGGGATCCAGACACACAGGAATTGCCAGGATATATCAAGTTTTTCTATGAAATGCATTGCAAAAATGGAAAGTGGGCAAATAAAGAGGCAGAGTCATGTTATGTAAAAACTTTGACTCTATATAAAATCAATGATAAATTTTTCAAATATCATGTTAATTTATGCTTTATATGATGATTTGACAGGATACAACGCGTGATTTGCAAGCTTCTAATCAAGATTCTCAGCCGGACTCTAATGAAGAGACTACACAGTTGAAGGAATCAGATATATATACGCAGTTTTTGGGGAATAGATTTAGCTATCTTCAGAAGGATAAAATATTAAAGAAGGCGAGATTGGAAAGTTGTGCCACTATGCAGAGAATGCCACTTTGTGAGATGAGGTCAAAGATCTTCATTCACAAGTAGATGTTTTGAAGGCATTCATAAGTCGCATCCCTGAAGAAGTTATTCGTCTAGTCGAGAGTGAAACCCCTCCGTCTAATGGCTCGAATGATGACAATTAACTATGCTATTCTCCAATTTATTTTGGCTGATATTTCTGGTAATGACGAGATGTATGTTGATCTATGACAGTGAAAGACTTATTGTTAAGTTCTAGTTTTTATTAAGTACACCAACATTACAAGATGTTAGTACCTTATGTTTAAGAACAACAATCGTATTGACATCAGTATGTAATTCATTTTAATGGATATCTTCATGGGTTTTGAGAAAATGAAATTGTGTTTTATTTATATTAGCCTTTTTTTATTTAATATCATCTCAGTATCATTTTTACAATGAGATTTTATTTTATTTTTGGTAGTACATAACAAACTACGACTACAATGTGGTTACTGTCACAACATTATAACAACCAAACTAATACTTACTACGACGATCAAAAGTAAAATATGAGGAGACAATCATTATTAAATGCCGACAAATAATATGGTTGTTGAAACAATTTACGACCAAATATTTTGTTAATTGAAACAATATGAAATGGTTGCATATAATATATTTTATGACCACATTACTGGTTGTAGAAAAAGAAACTGATCAAATTTGGTTGCATGACAGCTTTTTTTTGTCGGCCAAACCCGTAGCTAAAACAACAAAATATTTGGTCGCCGAAAATAAAAGCTGGTTGCACGACAAAGTATATAACGAATGTTACTTGGTTGCTGAAAGTCTGATATTCAACAATGAAATCCTATCTTGGTCGCTAAAAACTTTTCTCAACTTGGTTTTGCCGACCAGACCCCAACAACAATCCTTTAGTTGGCAAAGAATGGCTACGACCAATTCCAAGACTTTTACGATCAAAGTATTAGTCGTTGAACACGATATTTCCTGTAGTGAATGAACTGGTGTATGAATTGTCCTACGAACTCTGTTCGGTACCGTAGATAACAATAGTGTGGAAATCCCTGTAACTGAATTCAATCGTTTGAAGGATGGCATTTGTTTTGGTTTATGAATCCACCGGAGGATTGAATGTTGTTTTGAATCCCAAAATAGGGATTGCAGCCTGATTGCCGGAATTCAAATTAATTTCTAGCATTTTTAGTTTTAGTAAACTAACCATTAGGTTGCGATTTAGATCTGAAATCTGATATGAATTAGGCCTCATCTCATTGATTCAATTCTGAAATTTGTATATTTCTTTATTCAATCAAATCTATTTATGGTTTACAATTTGGAGTTCTGATTCTATTTTGAAGTTTGTGTTTTTTGTGAATGAATATTGGTTTTTTTTTTAAAGTGAAATTCAACAATGGTGTTTTAATAGTTACTGTGGTGGATGTAGTGATTTTGTGGTTGTTTGTGGTGTTCCGGTGAGTTATGGTGACGTTATTGTGACCAGCGGTGGTGGCAGTAGGTGGTTGGTGGGGTAGTACAGTTGCTGTAATGTTTTGTTATGGTTGTTCAGGCGAGTTGTTGTGCTATTGTAACTCAATATTTTGGTGAATTGTTTTTGTTGTGACTCAGTGTTTTGGCGAATAGTTTTTGTTGTGACTCGATGTTTTGGAGTTGTTTTTAATTTTGACCCTGTGTTTTGACGAGTTTTTTTTGCTGTGACTCGGTATTTTGGCGAGTTTTTTTGTTCTAACTCGGTATTTTGGCCAATTGTTTTAACGTGAGTCAGTATTTTGGCGAATTGTGATTGTTGTATTGTAATCATTGTGATATCACAATGTAAAAACACTTAAAACACTTGATTTAAAAAAAAAAAAAAACTTAATGTACCTTGATTTTAAAAAACATGTAAAAAAAATATAGACATACATCCTCAATTCTTTTCACTAAATAACGAATGTGAGATTCTTTTTCTATGTCCAACGTCATATTTTCAATTGCTCTTAAAAATTGAACAAAATTTCAACAATTTTTTTAAATAGTAAAGATACAAAAAATTATAACATCGGATGTTCTTTTTCAACATTATATTAGGTAAAAATTAATTTATTTCAATTATTTAATTAAAATTGGTCAGATGACCTTGAACAGTTAGCTTTTCTGCTTCGATGGCCGAACATTAACAAATACTGAAATCAATCTAGAAAACAATCTGACGGTGTGAGATGAAAACGAATACAATTCACCACTTCACAATAATTTTTTTTAAATAATGATCTACTAAAATTTTAAACTTTTTTAGAAATTAAACGCCTATAAGTTAAGGCATATTATGAACCCTTCTTCAAATAGCTCAATATAGGTGTACATCTTCAATTTTTTTACTAAATAATCAATGTGAGATTCCTTTTTTATGCCTAAAGTCATATTTTCGATGGCTCTGAAAAAATAAATAAAATTTTAACATAATTTTGGATAAAAATTAATTTTATTCTCAATTATTTAATTAAAATCAGTCTGATGAATTTGAATTGTTAGCTTTATTGATTCGATGACAGGTCTAATTTTCTGAATATTGGTGAATATTAGAACCAATCAGGAAGTTACTTGACAATGTGAGATAAGCTTAAACAAAAAATTAAAAAAATCGATCGAAAATAAAGTTGTTTAAGATAAAGAGTTGAAAATTTAAATGTAGAGTAATAGAGATTTAAGAAAGTTTTTAGATAAAATGAGTTTAATTATAGGAAAGAAAGAAAATGTGGATAAAAAAATATTTTTAAATAAAATGAAATATGATTGGGTGATTAGAATTAAAAATTGAAAAATATAGGAAAATGAAAGATAAAAAGTGAATTTCTAAATTGGCAATGAATTAGAAAGGTAAATAAAATTAAAAAACAAAATAGAAATCAATGGTCAAGATTAGTAAATTAAATCAACGGCCAAGAGGAGATAACTCGACTTACCAAGTTTTTTTGAGGGAATAAAAATAAAATAGAAACTATCTTGTTTTTAAGTATATATGTGTGTGTTTTTAAGTATCCTGTTTTTAAGTATATGTTTTTAAGATGTCAACGATGAAAATTTGCAAAATCTGAGAGAAAATTGCCTCTCTGTTTCCATTGGCAACTCAAGGCCCATGATGTTCACTCCATATGAGGATCTCCGGTCTTTTAAACAGAGGCATCTCTTCCAACGGTCACCACATTTTGTCTTCTGTGGGCTTTGTCTCGCATTTGCTTTGGGTTTCTTGGCTTGGTTTCTTATCTCAGCTGTGGGCTTGTCTACCTTCTTGTTTCCATTTTTGCCTCCTTTTTCTCTTTTGTTTTTGGGCTGTCTGGCCGGCCTATTTGTAGTTGGATGTGGGTTGAAAACCCCCGCTTTCCGGCTGTACTCTTTGTCTTCTATGGAATAAATTTCTCTTGAGATTTAAAAAAAAAAAAGTATATATGTGTGTGGGTGTAGATTTAAGTATTATTATGTTATTAGTTCATTAAAAATTATAGATTTATAATATTAAAAATAATATTAAAGAGAGATATGTTATTTGATATAGATAAGTAACCTAATTAAATGACTATCATGTGTGGACATTAAAATCTACTATTGTATTTACACAACCAATTTAAAATAACTAACCAAGACAAAGACATGTCGCTCAAATTTTAAAAAAAAAATGTGGATGATAAAGCGGGGCAATGAACGAAAAAATAGAAGAAACGAGTGGCGGCACATAGCGACACGAGAAGGGAACTAAGAGAACACAGGTGACAAACGATGTCGTTTAGGAGCTCCAGAAATCTTCAACTCCAAGCTCTGCCGGAGGGTTGCATCGCGAACGTGCTGTCACTAACGAGTCCCAAGGATGCCTGCCGGCTGTTGCTGATCAGTTCCACCTTCCGCTCGGCTGCCGAATCCGACGCCGTTTGGGAGCGATTTTTGCCGCCTGATTATCGTGACATCATCTCCCGCTCAATCGACGGTTCCGATTCGCTTCTTGGTAAATTTCGGTCTATGAAACAGCTTTATTTTCACCTCTGCGACAATCCTATCCTTATCGACGGCGCCACCAAGGTAATTGAAGTTTCAGTTATTTTTCCTGATTTTGGAGCGTTCAATTAGATCGGAAGAGCGTCGTGAATTTATGGCTTCGGCTGTCCCGAAACTTATTTATCTTTGGCTGCTTTATTTATGTCGATTTATGGTATAGTCCATGTACATCCACTGTGAATTGGGAGTTTGTCAATAAATAAATCTTACATTTTTTCAATTTTACACTATAATGGACGTGATTGTCATTTGTTATACATGGAGGATTAGAACTATCCTCACTAATTAAATTGTATTGACGGATATAAATCGTTTATCATTGGCATTAACCTCTAAAAAATTCTTCTTTGGCAATGTTATTGCGCTCTAGATATCAAAATTCTTCTCCCTTTTATGGTGAAATATACTGTTGCACTCCACATGGCCTGGAAGTTTCTCAAAATTTTTGTTATTGAACCTTTTTCCATCTAATGTTCAACGGACTTCATCTAGATTATAGCTATCCACTGAAGGGATATTGTGGTGATTTCTTTGTAAATATGGTCTATGGAGCTGCTTGTGGTAGTTGTTCCCCCCCCCCAACAACAATTTTTAGGGGGGTGGGGGGATTAATGATGGTGGTGCGGTGAACATGTATTTCACGACCAAGAAGTTGCTGTTCTTGTAATTTTAGGAAAGATATGACATCTTCTTGATTTTTGAAAGTTACTTTCTGCCATTTCTGCAATTGTTCCTTTATATAAATGATGACTTCAACAGTTTTTGGAACAGTGGCTTCACTTGTTGGAAATTTCAGTATTGCAATTGTTTCATTTATAGTTCACAATCAATTACTGCTCACTGCTTGTCTGTCAATGCAGAGCTTTTCCTTAGAGAAAGAGACTGGGAAGAAGTGCTTTATGCTGGCTGCAAGGGATCTCTTTATTTGGTCGAGTGATTCAAGTGAAAATTGGCAGTGGATCTCTCTTCCGGAGTCCAGGTTATCTATTTATCCTGCACGACTGACAATCAGAATAACAAAATACTTCTATTAAAACATAGGTTCACTGCACATTTGATTCAGATTCTCTGAGGTGGCAGAGCTACTCAACGTCGGTCAGTTTGGAGTCGAAGCCAAGATAAATACTAACATGCTGTCTTCAGGAACTAAATATGCAGCTTATCTTGTGTTCACTTCAAAATCAGGAAGAGTTTATGGATTTGAATACGAACCTGCTGATGGTTCCATACTAGCTAGGGGGCAAGAAGGTGAGAGACAAAATGTCTGTTGCTTAGATCCAGAGGAAGGACAGAGGCACACGTGCCTGACTGTTCCTCGGCGCATATTTTTCACTCCTAGACCAGCTCCTTTACATAGATCGCGAAGTGTTCCCCCGGAAAGCAATACAGAATATCCCAAGCGCAGGAAGGACGGATGGATGGAAGTTGAATTGGGAGAGTTCTTTGTCAATGGGGAAAAGGATTGGGATATGGAAATGGCTCTGACACAGTTTGGGAGTGGAAACCAGAAGAAAGGTCTCATTATTCAAGGTATTGAGATCAGACCAAAAGCTGGGTGAATATGAATAATGCTATATATTTAGACTGAGGACCGGACTCTAGTCTAATTGTTATTTCCTTAATAGTGGTTGAATAAATCAATGTTTCCATGTATTTATGCATCACCAGCTATCCTCCAATGTAGTAATGTCAGCTAGTTTAGATAAATAGCATTACTTGGTTGGCGGGGGGCGAGGGGGTTTATTTATGTTTTATGTTCGCAGTCTATGAATGATTTCATTTCTCAATGACCATAAATTGTTTAATCCTAGTAGTTAGAACGAAACGGGTAACTTGATGCTGTTTGCTCCGTTTTGTGTCAAGATCTGCATGCTTTGGAAATAGAAGAACGAAGACCGTGGGGGGCTTATGGTATCGGAGAAAGATGGAAGTAGAGTTAAGAGCGCACGTCTGCACAACATGGTTGATATAGACCAGATAGACGGTGTGGTTTTACCTAAAAATGCTGCAAAACCATCTGAAGTCAATTACATTCAATGGATTGTGGTTGATGTGGTGTGCATGCATCGCGGGGGGGGGGGGGGCCA
>CAVNYN010206249.1:0-56435 GCA_963692815.1 Nyctanthes arbor-tristis | reverse complement strand
GAGAGAGAGAGAGAGTTGTGGGGATGAAAAAAGTGAACATGAATCAGTTTCAAAAATCTATTGATGAAATGATATGTTGGATTGGATTATTTGAGGTGAGTGTAATTTTGGAAGGAAAATTTTGTTGAATGCAATGGAGATTTTATAGTTTTGATCTAGATTTTATCAAGAAAAACACCACTTCTTGACTGGAACATGAACTTACATGTCCCTAATTTGTCTACTTCTTGACTGGAACATGAACTCACGTGTCCCTAATTTGTCATTCTTTTATAAAAATCATTCTTTTTTTTTTTTGGTCAACCATCGGAGAGTGTTGTTCGAATCAATATCCGACAACCCGATAATAAAAAAGATTGAAATGGAACGGTAAGAAATAATTTTGAAGTACCAAATATACTTCATTGTGAATTGAAGCTTATAAGGACAATGATAATTGACGTATATTGGATGACTTACTATACCAGGGTCCACTGAAAAGAAATAAAGTTGTCATCCGTGTATAATGCAAAGAGACGACGAATTTCAACAACAGGAAACACTAAGAGCATGGATAGTGTCGGTTCCCCCAATAAAATCATATTATATATAAAATGCTAGGGGGAAGGGGGGGGGGTAGACCCAAATGAGGAGCCAAATACAATAAAATACTATTTTTTCTCTTCTCTTATTTTCCCCCAATCTATAAAATATTATTTTTCACTCACTCACACTTCTCTTCTAGTCCAATGTCCAATTCATATTTTCCTCCCACTTTTTTCCCCTATACGTTATTTAAAAATAGGTTTTTTCCCCCTGATTTTTTCCTCTTGACTTTTTTCCTTTGTCTTTTTTCCTCCGACATTAATTTTGCTCTGAGAAACGTGAAGAAAATAGAATATAATAATATAATAAACTAAATGAAGTAATCCAAATATTTGATTTATTACTCTAATTCAATTTCCTTGTTACTTTGTTGTCCTTGAATGGTCAGTCATAGAAAAAGCCCATGTTATAAAAAGTTCACTTAAGCCTCACTTAAGCAATACTTATGCTTGCTAGATGGTTGAACTTAATGCTTGTCTTGCTCCAAATTTGAGCACGATTCTTTGTCGCACCTCACAATTTGTAAAACCTTGCACTTTTATCACCAATTGGTGCACTTAAGTTACGCATGCTTAAATTCAAGGCTTTGACATCGATATTTTTCCATACATTACGCTTTTTGGAACATTACGGAAACAATGTAATGGGTGAATAAATGAAAAATAAGAAAACAAGAGAGAAATATAAAATGAGGGCAAGGTTGTCAAGAACTCAAGATCTAAAGTACCAAGGATGTAGAGTGAATCTCACCCTTTCTTAAAACTCTCAAAACTTTTTTTCCTCAAAATAAATAAAAATAAAAATAAAAAAGAACTCTTAACCTTTTAGTTCAGATATAGAAAAAGGGAGTTTAGCTTCATCAGTAAACTTGATACATTCCAGGTCCGTAATCACTCTCTAAATAAAACCACCAAATCCAAAATCCAAATCCAAATCCAATCCACCTTACTCATTACCCAAACCATCATTTTGTCAGCTTCAGCTTCCAGGTGTGAAACCTTCGGGATTCTTCAGTACCATGCACAGAAAATATTAAAATTCTCACACACTATCCTGGCAATACTAGCAGAATATATCCTGTTTCCCCAAATCGTCATAGAGCTACAACACTGCTCAAAATTGTATGTAAATGTACATAGTTTTCTAGTAAGTTTGATCATCTGGAAATCAAGATACGTACAGAAAGAGGGGAGTGGAAAAAATAAAAGTGAAAAAAAAAAAAAAAGTCGTCTTAGTAAAATGTAAATCATCCAGCTGAATTGTGACTGCACATAATTTGGGAAACTTTATTTGGAAATGAAGCTTGGATATGAAATGCATATTCACCCAGCACTTGGTCTGATCTCAATCCCTTGAATAATGAGACCACTTTTCCAGTTTCCACCCTTCACCTCCATTACACTGAACTGCATTTCACGATCTTGTTCACCCTCCTTGACAAAAAAATCTCCCAACAAAAGTTCCATCCATTTGTCTGATCTCTGCTTGGGGTACTCAGTGATGTTATCTGTGGACACATTGCCTAGCCGTCTATATATATGAGCCAGACGGTGATTGAAAAATATGCGCCTAGGTACAATCTGGTACCTGTGCCTCTGTTCTGCCTCTGGATCTAAACAAATAGTTCGTACTTCGCCTTTTTCCCCAGAAAGTCCCACTGAAGCCTCCGCAGGTTGGTACTCAAATCCGTGTACTCCTGATCTTGAAGTGAACACGAGGTGGGCTGTATATCTTGTCCCGGGAGACAGCATGCCGGTATTTATCTTGCCACTTACTTCAAACCAACACACATCAAGAAGCTCTGCCACTTCAGGGAATCTGAATCAAGCGTTCAACGAACCATCCATCAGCATTCAAGGTAAATCTGACTCAAGGAAATTGAAATATATATTGAATCATTCTTGTAGTACCTGGACTCGGGAAGAGAGATCCATCGCCAATATTCAGGTGTATCTCCCCACACAATGTAGAGGTCCTTTGCCGCCAACATAAAGCACTTCTTCCCGGTCCCTTTCTCCAATGAAAAGCTCTGCAATAACAGAGAAGCATTACAATAAAACTCGCAACTAATTCTAATTTCTGATTGTTTTATTTCAAAATGATAAAGCACCGTGACACATTCTTTCAAAAATTGAAACAGTGAATCCCACTCTTAATTTTCTAAAATTCTTAAATTCCGACAATCAGAAAGCCTCCAGCTGCAGAAGTGGATTTGATAAATATATTCAATTTTAAGATTAAAATAATGCAAAGCCCAGAAATTAATCCGTCTAAATCAATTTCGTACAAAATAAATAAAAACCGTAGAAGCTCCAGTTATATTCATTATTACTTTACTACATATAAAAAGGCAAAACAGAAATTCAAGTAAAGCGGCGGGAATTGAAGAATCCAAAATAAAGAAAATCAATCGTAATCCCCAATTACCTTGGCTCCACCGTCGATTAGTATAGGATTATCGCACAGGTGGATATAGAGCTCCTTCTTGGAGCGAAAATTAGCAAGAAACGCATCAGGACCGTCAACAGAGCGCGAAATGATATCGCGATAATCAGGCGGCAAAAAGCGCTCCCAGACAGCGTCGGAATCCGCCGCGGAACGGAAAGACGGAGTCACCAAGGAAAGGCGGCAGGCATCCTTGGGGGTAGTCAGCGCCAGAGCGATGGCTATACAACCCTCCGGCAGCGCTTGGAAATCACTCCAACTCCTGACCGACATTTGTTTCTTGTCTATCTCTCTTTGAATTGAGAAATGTCTGATATTTTGGATAGAATATAAGAATGGATTTTTATAATCAACAGATGGCTTAAAAAGGAAAAAGGAGTTTCTACTGACCTGTCCTCTCCCTTGTCAGTTGTCAATCCTTATTTTATTATTATTTATTTATTTATACCACTAAATAATTAATGGGTTAATTTCACAAATCATCCTCAATTTTTGAGCTAAGAATCGATTTTGTCTTCAATTTTTTTTCTATCTTATGTCCCAACCCTTAATAAATTCATGTAATTCATCCTTTTTGCTACTATCCCATAAAATTTTCAATAAAATGATAATTATACCCACATTTGCTGTCATTTCCAGTAGCAAATTCAGAGAGGGATTTTTTGCTACCCAAACGGCAGCCAAAATACTACTATAAATGGCAGCATTCTAGTGAGCAAAAATTTGGATTGGCCACCATTTCTGACACAAAATGGGGGAGAGACTCTTCCCGCATTTGTGCAACCAAAAATGGCATCACTTTAGCTGCCGAAAACGCTGCACTTTGGCTGCCAAAAAGGGCAGCAAGTACTGACGTTTTTGGCAACTAAAGTGCTACCATTTCTGGCCATACAAATGGGGGAAGTCTCCCCTTTATTTTGTACTAGAAATCGCAGCATAAAAGGGGGAGAATCCCCATTTTAAGCTACTGGAGTGCTGTCAGAAAAGTGTTGCTATTTCTGGTAACATAAATGGCTACCGTTGAAATGGTAGCCCAGGCTACCATTTCGACAGCTTAAAAGAGAGGGTGAATCCCTCCCCCATTTTGCTGTTGAAAAGCCATTTCAAGCAGCAAATGAGGAGGATTAACCCCCTCATTTTTTTTTGCGGCAAGAATGCTTCAATATCTGGCTGCCAATCTTGGGAGGGGAGGGGTGGTGTTTTCATTTTTTTTTTACTTTTTTAATTATTTTTAAACCTTTTTGAAAACAAAATTAAAAAGTTTAAGGGGTATAATCTTCATTTTATTAAAAATTTTATGAAATAGTGACAAAAATGATGGACTGCGTGCATTTATTAAAAGTTGAGGACACAAGAGAGAGAAAAAAAGATCGGGGGCGAAACCGATTCTTAACTCTTCACAGTTAACCCATAATTAATTAATTTAAAATGGATTTTACTTTTATTTTGAAAAAAAAAGGTTTTAGTCTTAACATATTTTATTTAATAGTATGTATGAAAAAATCTTTTATTTAGTACTAATAATAATAATAATTAAATTAAACATTAAGCAATTTAAAAATTAAAAGACACATTTTTTTTACTTTTATTTTTTTTAACCTCCATATATGGCGGCTGAAATTGAGAAGAGAATTAAGACGCCGTGAGGTTATATGTATATGTAAAATCGAGTATGAAATTTTATTTACTCACTTTAGGTCAAGCATTTAGTCCCTCTTACATGATTACGCTGACTGTTAGTTGGCTTTTCTTGAATTTACGAAACTTGGTTCTAACGGTTAAAATTTGTATGAAATTTTAATGATAAAATAGTATGATCTACATAACTACAATATATATAATAATGTACGACCGACATTTCATTTATTGGATGGTTTTCCTTGTCCATGTATTGTAGATATGAAATGATATAAAAATATCCCATTTCAGTAATAATGAAGATGAGATAACTTAGTGGTGTTGCATTTTCCATGGATGAAAGCTTAGCGATGAAGCATATTGCTAGTTGGAATTAGAGAATGAAATATATTCTATAGGCATCTCCTTTTCTTATTTCCCCCTTTCACTTCCTTGACAAGAACAATTCAAAAGTTTCGATTTCTGGGAACACAGATAGAAAGAAATAAAATAAATAAGGAAAAATAGAAGAACCACTTTTTGGCAGTAGATAAAAGGGCATATTCAGTTCTCGTTTTATTTATTTAATAATTTTAATTGGACAAAAGAATGAGCAAAAAATTTGACAAAAAGCGCGTGTGGCCTATTTTATTGATATAAAATTTATGTGATGTGCCAAAAAATATGATCATGTCATATATTAGTTTTGTCCAATTTTGTATACTACCTCTATCCCGATTATTTGGTCCTATTTGCTTTTTCATAAAGACTAGAAATGTGTTAGAAAGACAAATTTTGTAATTTGAGATCCTAATGTGTCCATGTTTAATGATTTGAATTTATAATTGATATTTATAATTAAAGTATTAAATATAGATATATTTGTAAAGTAATGCATATTAGATTCTTTAATATTGCAATGAGACTATATATTTAGAACATCCCAAAAAGGAAAATAGAACCAAATAATTGGGACAGATGTAGTATGTATTTTTTGCTCAAATAACACAACTCATATTTATTTGGTTTTCTATTGAAGTAATGAAGTAGATTGGAGATATTTTTGTTAGAGGAAGATAATCTTTTTTCTCAAAAATATGGAGGAGTGTTATTTATACATATAAGAGCTCGATTAATGTTACGGAAAAAATTCAATGGGAAAAAAGCCAAAGAGAAACAATTATAGAGAAAAAAACATATTTTAAAATAGTGTGTAGGGAAAAACTGGAGGAGAGAAGATGAAGTGGACACTACCAAAAGTTGTCATTTTAATAAATATGAGACAGGAACATTTAAGTAAATATAGAGAGTGTGTGTACAAATTTTGTATATGCCTTATATGTACAAATACAATTTCTCAAAGATATGTGATTAGATAGATAAAAAGTTAATGGATAATTGCATTTCGCAAAAGAATGTCTAGTTAAAGATAGGGTAATTTTTGCTCTAAGTCCCCAACTTTTTAAATTTTTATCAATTTTATTCTCATTCTTTTTTTTTGGCCTACTAATCCTTCAACTTTTCATTTATTATCGTATTATATCTCCAACGTCACTTTTCGGCTCCAAAATTTTAATTCTTATACAATTTTTTCCACATCATTTTTTGAGCATATATGAGCCACAATCTTTCATGTTTTATCGTATTATATCTCCATTAACACTTTCCATTCCTAATATTTTAAATTTCACTTGTAATATCTATTAAAATTATCATTATACTATTAATTATTTAAATAAAAAATAAAGAGCAATATAAAATAAGAAATCTATCCACTCTAATTCACTTCAACACAACCCAGTGATAACGGTCAGAAATAATAATAACAAAATAACTCGATTGATATTAGTCTCGATGGATATCAAATCCCTATTGAAGAAAGTTGTTAATCCAAGTATCAACGTGAAGAATCGGATCCGATTTCTTGATCTACTACAAATCATGTGGCGAATACAAATTGCATAGATCTGCCCCAAAAACATTAATTTTTGATTTATTAAAAATAAAGATAACCCTAATACTTTAATTCTAATTCAATTTCTTATCATTCTTTGTGATTTTCATCATAATTTCCGCTCGATTTATTATTCGTCTCGACTTAAGCTGATCTACCAATTGTGAATCCACAAAAAATCAGAATTAGCACATTAAAGTTTAATTTCATTTTTGTAAATTGAAAATGATTTTTTTGTGGATCTACTCTAATATATATCCGCTATGTGATATGTGATGAATCAAAAAATCCAATCCGAAACTTTTTTTACACAGATAAAGTATTCATCAAGTTTGGTGTTGATCGAGTTTTTAATTATTATCACTATGGGTTATGATGGATAGAGTTTTTATTTTATATTATTCTTCATTTTTTATTTTTATTTAAATTATTAAAGATATAATGATAATATTAATAGGAAAGTTGAGGACTGAAGGTGTTGTTAAGGTCGACAATAAATAAAAGGTTAGAGGTTTTATATGTGCAAAAAAATGATAGGGAAAAATTGTATAAAAATTAAAAGGCTGATGAGATATAATAGAAATAACGAATTAAGAGTATAATAGTCATATTGAAAGGGGTTAATAGTGAAAATTGAAAGGTTGGGGACGAAACATGGCATTGGGGCCATAATATAATAATAAATGAAAGGTTGAGAGCTTAGTAGGCCCAAAAAAAGAATGAGGACAAAATTGATGCAAATTTTAAAGGTTGAAGACTTAGAGTGAAAATTACCCTTAAAAATAATTTCATCTGAGGAAGGACCGAAATTTTCATGGGGACCATGAGTTAAACCACATTTTTCACGCTTTCTTTACTACGTCAATGTGCCGTATCATTATATCTTGTACTCTGAACTATGGTTTTTTACGTAGAAGTTGAACTACTCAGTTGTATCCATTTCAAATTTTTATAGTTCATAATTGAAACAGTTTGGCCCGCTTTTCGCTTCTAGCCATGCAACTTCTCTTTTTATAATTATGAGGGTATCCATAACATGAGCCCGTCTTGTTTGCATAGAAATTTGGATGCATAGAAATTTGGATATTATCTACTATCTAACATTATCGAGCCAACACGGGCTCTTTTTACATAAATCATTTACTTATAGGACAATATTTGATTTAAAGAAAAAGCGATAAGTCTCAATATTTTGTATAAATGATGAAAGTAATAATAGTACGTAGCTCGGGTTGACTCTGTAGAAAAATTGCATCCAACATAGCTTTTATTTTTATTGAAATCTTCAATTATTTTTATACCAAACTTCCCCATTCTCAAATAATTTTTTTCCCCTGAAAAGTATGGCAAATGTATTAGGGTAAATTTCACAAAAGGTCCTCAATTTTTGTACTTTGATTCGCCTAGGTTCCTAATTTTTTTAATGTGTTAGATCCTCAACCTTTCATAAATACGTAGAAAAGATCGCTACTAACGGAATCCATCTAAAATTTCGTTAAGTTGTTAACCAAATTACTTTTATACCCTTATCCTTGAAATTAAAAAAAAATTAAAAGGTAAAAATATATAAAAATAAAAAAGAAAAAACAAGGCTGAAATAAGAGGGGAGCTACTGTTTTCGGTAGCTGAAGGGGAGAGTTGCTGTTTTCAACAGTTGTTGACTTCCTTCAGCTGTCGGAAACAAGAAAAAAAGAGGAGGAGACTCCCCTCTCCAGCCATCGAAAATGGCAAAAGGGTGGGAGTCTCTCCCTTTTTTTCTGCCGTTTCCAGCAGATGAAGGGAGGAGAGACTCCTCCCCTTGTAGCCACCGGAAATGGCAGCTTCCCCAACCCGTTTCAGCTTTTTTCCCCTACTATTTGTTTTCATATTTTTTTAATTTTTAAATTTTTTTAATTTAAAGGATAAAGATATAAAGCTAATTTGGTCAACAACTTTACAGAATTTTAGATGGATTCTGTTAGGAGGTGGGCATATTTATGAAAGAATGAGGACCCAACACGCTAAAAAAACTGAAGGACCTAGGCGATTCAAAGTACAAAGATGGGAGATCTTTTGTGAAATTTGCCCAATGTATTGTTATGTCATTATTACAATTAGAAGTGAAGTAAAATTTAATGTGAATATTCCCTTTCAAAAAATTTTGTGTGACAAGATCAAACAGAATTTGGTTTGCTCATCTGAGAATGCAAGATGTGACTCATTTATGGTAGCAACTATAAGAACATCTTCAATGTTCATTTTTATGGACAACGTCCATTCAGAGAGAGAGAGAGAGACACCAAAAAAATTTTTGAATCTCGTAATTTTATCTATTTTCATTTTCTTTTAATTACTTTTCTCTTATTTACATTATTTTTTCCTAACTTCTCCTCCCTCGAGTCCCCTGCAAGCTCTGCATATACACCCTCACCTTCACCCTCTATTATTATTATTTTATCATTATTTTTCAATTTATCTCCATCTCTCTCTTCTTTTTCATTTTTCCTACTTTTTTATTTACACCTCTTTCTATTTCTATTTATTTAAAATCATTATTTTTCTCTATCTCTCTCCTCCACATCACTACCACAAGTCACCCTCTCATTAGAGATGCTCTAAGGTGCAATTCTCTTGTAGCCAAATAAATGTGGTGGCTCGTGGTTAGTTAGGAGAGCTCGATCTCGTAATACTCATTGTACTTTAATGTGGAATTTTCTAAAGAAACAGATAGAGCTCCAAATTTAGAACCAGACTGCCAATTAGGTGAGTTAACATCACGTGATTGATGGTCTGTCTCTAAATTTAGAGCTCTGTCCATTTCAGTAGCCGATCTCACTTTAATATTGCTCCATATTAGTTACAAGCAATGTTATTTATATGAGAATTGATCATTTGCAGTCCCCAAAAAATATTTATATGATTATTTTTATTTCCTATTTTGGGAGTGAAAGCTTAGCAGCTAAGTTTTTATTTAATTTTTATAATTAATTATTAAAGGAATTAATGGAAAAAATAATGAAGAGACCAAACTTTTTGGTGTGAGAAAAAAAGGATCCGCGTAAGAAAGTGAAGATAAAGCGCATTAATTACCTAACCTTTGCATGTTTACACGTAAGCCCCACGTCAATCCTCCATAATCGTCATGCATTATTAATTGCCTCGTTTTACCGTATTTGAATTTGAATTTTGAGCACACACTTAACAAATGCTTGTAGAGTTTCGATCCCAGACGGAGAAAATTCTGGTACTCTAAGTATTGAGCTCGAAATTCTTAACCAATCAAGAATTCATATGTGAATTCAAAGGCCCTAACCCCTAATTTATTATTTAATTTGGACATCGAATCCCATATGTGAGTTCTTGATTAGTCAGGAATATCGAGTGTTCAGTGGCTATTGACAAAACAATTTTGATATGGAGAAGTCGGTCATCTCTTTTTTAGAGACATTCAGTGTATATAGCGGCTTTCTATTCACTAATTTTATTCACATAGACACGGTCTCATATGTTGGTCCATGATCACATATACAAATTAGTGGAGTGAAAGGCTCTTCATAAGAGAGACTAAGATCAAAATTGACCAATAAACAAAGAGAAAATCGTCACTTTTGACATGTGATTAGTTTTGCAGTTATTCTAAGGAAATTGATCAGATTCCAAAAATGGAGCCTGATGGGGTGTCATGTGAGACATCAGAATCCTTTTTTGGAGTCTGATCAATTTCTTTAGAAAAATTTATTAGTTTTATGTAGTTTTATGATCTAGGACTTCTGATGATTTGTACAGACCTTTTAAAGTGAACTAAAATGTCTTCTGTAAATTTGATATTGATAAAAGAATTCTTAGTGTCATTATTTCAATAAATAAAAGGCCGCAGTGGATATTTGATCACTCTTATTCAACACATCTCCTAACACTCAAAAATAACTAGAACTCGTTATAAATGCACCAAAACTTCCGGACAATTTTAAAAGAAATTGTTCAATATCTTGAAACTTTAAATACTAGTATTATATTTTTAAAAGTTTGTTTCTTGACAAATATACCGTTTGGTTTGAAGAGAGCATTATTTTCTTCAAGTTTCAGTATCGACCTTGAATTTGGCTCTTTTCAAATGTGTATGTAGAAATATATAATTATCTTACTACAAGAAATGTCGGCTAATGCGACTAAAATTTCTGGTAACTCCAAAATTCGCCTGTAGCTGCGATAAATTGATGTCGCCGCTATAGGTCCTATCAGAAGCAGCGACATCTAATGTCGTCACTATAGGTCCTACCTACAGCGGCGATAAGGTCCACCTATAGTGGCGACAAGAAAGTCGTCGCTATAAAGCTTAGCAGGAAGATTTCCCTCATTTCTTTTGTCTTCCACGGACGAATTTTCGTTGCTATAGATACCATATTTGTCACTATTATTGTAATAGTTTATATAATATATATTTTATATGCGAGCTTTGTATTGAAAACTGCCTTAGTTCAATTAGTAAAAGGCTTGGAATTAGAGGAGGGCTTCATGGGTTTTAATCATGGTGGAGGCAACATAATGCCTCAATTAAATGAAGTGGAGCTGTTGTCGCTATAGGGTCTTTGGTCGTCGCTAGAAGGCAACAAGTACGGGCCAATAGTAACAACGTAGTCGTTGCAAAAAGTCACTGCAGTTGGTCTATAGCGGCAACTTTTGAACCTGTAGCGGAGACATTGTCGCCGCCATTGGCAACATTTCTTGTAATAGAATAGTTCATTCGTTCATATGTGAATATGAACTAATTCATGTACCAAATAATTATTTGACCCTTTTCCCTAAGATATTTGTATACATTTTTTCCTACATGCGTGAATCATTCTTTATGAATTTTATTCAATTCATGAACATATATTATAACATTCATATAACAGTATTCGATCCGTGAATAATGTTTTGAGCCATATTTTGATATATATATTTTCAACAAAATCAATTTTCGAACACCCTAAGTGTGATAATTTTCCACTTTAAAAGGGTGTTATGTGAATTAACATGATATAATTTTGGTGAAACGGGTCATTATTATTATTTTTTCTAACGGTGTCAAAATATCCATTGTCATATATATGTGTGTGTGTGTGAATTAACATGACACTGCGAGCATGCCTTATCTTAATGGGATGGGGAGTAATTCCTCAATCGCGCATTCGCTAGTTTGATTTGCTTAATCTTGAGCTATCCCTAATCTTATTACAATTGAAAAGAATCTATACTCAACTGGCTTCGTAGAATGAGAAAATATCCTGTACTCCAGGGTGCTAGGATACCAAAAATTCTAAAGAGTGCTAACCTCTCCCTTATGGAGTGGAAAAGTACCACATGGCCTCTTGTCATTGGCAGATCAGGAGGCCCGAACTAATAACAGGGGGCCATATGGTAATTTTCTACTCCATAAGGGAAATGTTAGTTCTTCTTAGAAGGACTGACTAGGATACTCTATGTCAATTAACAATTTACAAATGAGTTCAAATATCTCAAAAATAGGGTTCAAGAACACGTGTAGATTCTTCATAGGCCTGGATTACCCTATTAGGATTCTTAGAGTACATGAAAATTTTCCCCCCAGAACCAACTGTCTACCGCTCTTGTATACTCTATCCATCTCAAATATAGTCATGTTCCAAAATCTCCCGAAGCTATAGTAATAAAACCTCTCATCACCGTGCGATGTGTTTGAATGCACAATGCATGTATTTAAAATACACATGACATATATGAAATATATGTTACGGGCACCTATAGGTCTTTGAAAATTTTTTCCCAAGTATGTAATCTTTTTTCCTATTTCAGGAGTCCTTTTTTTTTTTTTTTACTCTTTTACTAAAATAACCTTATTTAATATATTTAGTAATTAGTAATAATTGTTAGTTTTTAAAGTCGAGGTACATTAAAGAACCATTTGTAGAATTTGATTTTTCAATAATTTTTTAATATATTTATAAAAAGTAAAGTAAATAATATATTTGGCATGGAGGAGGTACTAAAATTCTCTAATTCCCTATATCATGGTCCCTATTAGCTGGATAAATAAATTTGCCGATGGAAGCTGTTAACCGCTTGTACTGACTTGCTCCATCCTATAACCATAGTTTGCTATTTCCTTTTCATAATTTTCTTTTCATCCATCACAAAGTATGTCTAACAATTTCTTTAATTAGTTAACTTTTTAAGATTTTAATATACCCCTATTTATTATTACACATATTAACTAACCAAAGAAAAAACAATTAAAGTAAAATATTAAGTACTACCTTTATTCCATAAAGATATTCTTGTATTTCTTTTTAATACAAAAATACAAACCATTCTATTATTAAAAATATAGTTAAAATGTTAATTTTTTATACACAGCATTTTAACGTGCATTATTAACAAAATAAAATTATTCAAGTAAAATAATTAATAAATAAAATTAATCTTAATGTAATTAAATAAATAACCCTCTCATCTTAATTTCTATGATGAGAAAATTAAAGGTTAATTAGTACTCTCTACTCTTAACGTTTGAGTTTTTTGTACTTTTCATTTATATAATTTCAAACATGCATGACAATTACACCTCAATTTCTTGCACCATCAACCTTTTTCGTCAATTGACGTTAATTTGACCGTTAAATGGTCAAACATTCTCATTAAAGACCAAAATATCCACAAAATCTAAAAAACTTAAATTTTAGTATATAAAAAATTTAATAAAAATTGTATAAAATATTCAACAATTAATCATCCTTCGACAAAGTTCCAATTTTTTTTCCTCATTCATCACCCACTCCCAATTTACCTCTATCACTCAATTACCATAGTTGGACTATATTAATGTCGCTTTGAAATTAGATTACCCATTTTCATTCGATCTCTTTATTTTTCACTAATTAAAATTTTTTTCATCTTAGGGTTTCATGTTTTTCATACTTTGTTCTTGGTTCTCTTCTTCAATTTATTCACTCAGGGCTTGATAGATAAAAACAGCGAGAAAATTCAAGCGTGCATCATAAGTTTTAGGATTTCTTTTTATTACTTTTTTCTTATCTTCCTCTCTATTGAGTAAATATTGTTACATTTGATAGTCTTTTGAATTTTCAAATCCTCTTTTTAATCATATATTTTAATTAGTGCAGATTTCACACAATTTTCAACTTAATTGAATCGAATTAAATTATTCAACTTTCTTTTGCTCTAGGTTATTCTTTTTTACTCTTGCTCTTCTTTGAACGTTTAATTTGATGTGAGTTTTTTGTTGGTACTAGTTTAATGTGGCTTAAATAAGTAACATGAAAAGAATAGTTTTTGATCTAATTCTTTTGATTTCCAATTCTCTCAAGATTTCAAGGCTTAAATAAAAAATTGATCATTAAACGGTACATTAAAATAGTTTAACAGAATAGTTTAACAGAAGTGGGTAAATTGTGCCTCAGAAGTTGAAATTGATTGTGTAGGTACCGGGTTTGAAATGATATATAGGAATGAAAAGTACAACAACCCCCATGTTAGAAATAGATAGTACTATTTAGCCAAAATCAAATAATATTTTGAAGATATGTTAGTCTTTTAATAAGAAAATTTGACCATTTAATAGTTAAACTAACACCAATGGACAAAAAATGTTGGTGGTGCAAGAAAGGAAATTAAGGAAATTAAGTTTGAAATGGGTCAAAAATGTAGAAGACTTGAGTAAACTCTCATCTTTTAGACTATATATATCATTCTTATATAGAAAGATTGTAAATAAAAAATCATATTAATAAAAATGTATTTTTATACTGATGTTTTCTAATAACATTAGTTAATTCCGGCCCCAAAAAAAAAAAAAAAAGACTTAAACATTATTTAAGCTTTTTTCGGTTATAGTTCTCTTAATCTATTTGGGGGATTACAAAAACGCACCATATACAAATTAGGGGAAGTGCACGCAAAGAGAATTTATTCACCAACAGGCATCAACGTACAACGCCAAACATGGTATTAATATTAACATTATTATTAATATTAATATATATCTCAACAAACAACAGGTGTCCCATTCAACACACGACTTTAGGGAACCATAAACACGCTATTCCATCAGTGCCTTTTTCACACAAAACGCTTCACCCAAAAGATCAAGCATTAACTATGGTTCCACCATTTGGGTGAAGCACTTGGCCAGTAAAGTAAGAAGAATCTACATTCGAAGCCAGAAACACGTACGACGGAGCCACCTCGATCGGCTGCCCCGCCCTTTGCATCGGCACTTCTTTTCCAAAATTTGCAATCTTTTCCTCACTGAAAGATGCCGGAATTAGTGGCGTCCATATCGGCCCCGGCGCCACCCCATTCACCCGAATCCCCTTGCTCGCGAGCTGTAAGGCAAGCCCTCTTGTGAACGCCACGATCGCCCCTTTTGTCGCCGTGTAGTCGAGCAATGACGCGTTTCCTTTGTATGCGTTCACCGATGTCGTGTTGATTATCGAACTCCCTTCCTTCATGTGTTTCAAACAATGCCTGTAAAATTACAATTTTGAGTGTTTTATTCAAATATTTTACCTAGCTAGCTACCCATTCGACCCTTACCTCGTTGTAAAGAAGTATGAGAAAATATTAGTTCTGAACACCCGCTCCAGCCTCGGCTCGTCAATCTCCTCGACAGAGCTGGCCTCGTACTGCTCGGCGGCATTGTTAACAAGAACGTCGATTCTTCCGAAATTATTCACCACTTCATCAACAACTCTCTTGCAGTTGTCTTCGTACCCGAGATCTGCAGGGACTGCAATGGGGTCCTTCGCATCGGGATGCTTTGCTTTCTTCAACATCCCGAGTGTGTCTTGTGCATCTTTGTCCTCCTGGCCCTTCACGTAGGTGAAAGCCACGGTCGCGCCCTCCATGGCGAAGCACTGGCAGACGGCTCTGCCTATGCCGGAGTCTCCGCCCGTCACAAGTGCCACCTTACCCTGCACTCAGAATTAAGGTAGAGAAAAGAAGCAAGATTTTCTTTTTAGATTTGTCCACATGCCCAAACAAGAAGGGAAGAAAAAGGAGAGGTAATATAATTAATGATGATTTTGATTTCCATACGCGTAGCTTGTTAGCTGGCTTATAGTCATCGGCAGAGGCCTGAGGATTTGGGTCCATGACATGCTCTTTTCCTGGCTGAGTCCCCTGCTTCTGAGGTGGGAATGTCTGGGCGCCGGAAGCCATTGATCTCACAGAAAGTAAGACTCTTCTGTTGGTGGCTAGTAATTGGAATGTTGTTACAAAGAAGTGATGATTCTGGGTTGGAAAATGGAGTCTAATTAGAGCAGTGGCACGGCGGAACATGCAATTGAGTTGTGTTGTAAAGGGGTGGGGGTGGAAATGGATATAAAGGTGTGGTGAGAAACAGGGGAACGGAAAAGGATAGCTGCATGAGGAACGTGGCGAGAAGAGGAGATACGTGTCAGATTGGGGCGTATCCGGCGGACACGTCGGTTAAAATGGGACGTGGTGACTCGGTGATTCGGATTTGGATGGGGCATTGGGTGCCCATCGGATCACGGATGCCCTAATTCAATCACCAAGAAAAATATTATCATTGTCGCAAGTTTTATAACAAAACTTCTATTCAATACACATTAAGCGTCTTTTAAAAAGCATGTAATGTATATCGATACAAATCACATGAGATGAGATGTAAAATTTTGTAAAAAACTTTCACAAAGTTTTTAAGCACTAGTCTAATTATCCATAGTACACATCGAATGAATATCTCATAATATCGAATGGAGTAGCAACTACCAATCAATTTTACATATAATAAACTTACTCCAAATTATGTTGCATCTAATCCTAAATCATAAAAATGTTATAGTACCAAATATCTTCCAATTATGTGATATGCATTGAGACACAACACCTAATTGCAGTCCAATGATTACATGGATATATATGATTATATATATACTTAATATAAATAAGATCTTGAAAATAATACAAATACATTTGGGTAAACAATGGTAAAAATGGAAGTTCAGGAGAATTTTAAATACATAATGTAGGAAATTCTGCACTCGGAGTACCATACCGTCGTGTTTACAAAATTAAGAATTGATGAGTATTCATATCTATTGTTGAATTGAGATTTCGGCCTTCAACACACATGTAGGTTGATTAACTACGAGTAGAGCGCCATGACGCTCTTCCGATGAATATTATACTTAATGCACCTAAGAATAAAAGTTGTTTAAATTATGCTCCCAAAATATACTGAAAAGTAATCCTACATGCCTCAACGAGAAATGGGAAAAACCACTTAATGCTTCGATCATTATATTGAACTTTCATAACTTCAGGGACCAAATTCCTCAAATAAAACACTTCGAGCACTAACCTGAAATTCCATTTGAAATTACACGGGTGGCGATCAGACGGATAACTTGAACGCGTGGCACTCCGCATGTACGACAAGTGTAAGCAACCGTCGCTGATACCAGACTTACCCGTTAATTAACAGATCATCATTCCCTCAACCCAGCCGCTGAGCAATAATCCTTCAAGAAAACACTTAAAAATTTTCTCTGTTTTTCAGAGTCAGATAATTTTTTCTCCCCATTAAACTAACCTGTACCGATCTCTTCATCTCTTCCAACGATATCATATAATATATTTTAATCCATCAATGGCGTACCGTTGGGGTTCTGTTGCTATTGTTTTGCTGCTTCTGCAGGTCATCCTCTTGGTGCAGTTACTTCCAGTACACTCTGATGGTACTCTCTACTCTCAAGAATATATTTTATAAACCTATTATTTTGCTTTTTTAAATATTTACAGTACTGGCAGATGCTCTTGTTTCTGAAAAACTTTACTGGGCTATGAAATATTTGAAACATAAATTTGAAATGTTTACAATTCTGTTAAGAGTTTATGTAATTTATGATTTATGCTCCGTTTACTGGCTCAGGATACAAATTAGTAATGGCAAATCACAGAGTTAAAGATCATAGTAACTTAAAATTGGTTTTGGAGAGAAATAACTAAATTTGTAATGCATGTATAATGTATAGCTCGTTGAGATTTCATATTGTTTAAGGGGACAAAGCCAGCTGTTGATATCGGAGTGTGTGGAAAATATAGATTAATACTAATTTATATATTAAAATTTCTTTGCAATTATTTATATCGTCAAGAAATGCTTTTTTGTCAAAATGGGGTGTGCCCAAGCAAAGGGTGACACGCTTGTTTTTTAGAGATTTCTTGGGAAATAAGGTTGATTTTATTTTATTTATTTATTTATTTTGGGGGGTTGGGGCGTTGGGGGGTTTGGGGTGGAATTTGGTGTTGAGATTGAGTTAAAAAGTAAAAATTGTAGGCTAAAATGTAAAATGTATAGTTCAAATTGAGTTTTAAAAATTTTGGTTTTTTTAGAAAAGCTCTGTGGAATATGCAGGTTGTAATTAACTACAATTGCATGATAATAGTGCTTAGTTGATAGTCCTTTGATTTTGATTTTGCCCGATGTTCAATGGATTGATTATTTGTTAGCAAACTATTTCTATTTCGAATTTTCATATTAACAAAACTATAACTCGAGCTTGGTTTTACGAGTCTAGATATTTATAAAAAATGTATTTCTATTTCGAAACAGTTCATGGAAATGCGGTGACTGAGCTTGGGATACGTTTAATCAAATTCAATATTAAAATAGAAATAATTTGCTGATAGGAGCTGCCAACTCCCAAAAAAACTTGTTTTAATTTGCTTCCTTTGATGCTGCATGATTGTTCAAGTTTATTTTTAAGATTCTTGTCCTAAGATGCACCAAGTAAATTAATGATCAGCAGATAGAGTTCATGGGAATTGGATAAATTATATGATTTGAGTAAATTATTCGGATTTGTACTTCTGATGATTCAGAGGAAGGATAAAAATGCTAATAAATTTAGAATGCGTTCAATAGAATTAGAAATCAAAGAGATCTTAATTGTGTGCTGTTCTGTTCATGCTTTCTGATACTTGGAAGACATATATATTGTTTTCTTTCATTTGTTTCGTTGCTGCAGATGATGATGAACATCTACTTCAAGGAATCAACAGCTTCAGGCAAACCGCAAGCGTTCCACCTCTTGCAAAGCACGATAAAGCTAATTGTTTAGCTGAACAGCTCGCTGACCAAATGGAGAACGAACCGTGTGCTTCCAACACAGCTCCGCCGTCACAAGTAGCCAACTACCAGAATCTCTTAAAGAAATGTGACATAGACGTCAATACCACAAGCGAAGGACTAATACTTCCAGTCTGCGTCCCCCATCGGGTCCAAACCCTCGTGCTCACAAATTACACGCAGTCTCCAAATGCAAGATATCTGAATAATTCCAAGTATACAGGAGTAGGCGTGGGTCACGAAGATGATTGGACGGTCTTAGTTCTAACGACAAACACCCCCGGGGGAAGCTTTGCGAGTAAAGCTTGTTTCGGTAATATCTTTACTTCAAGGCATTTGGTGATACTTATTTGGGGTTTCTTTTTGGCATTTTCTATTTGAAGGTTGTGTCGCAATGTCAGAAAATCGTAAATTTTAATGTAATGTTTGTTTTGCACGTGCTAATCCGTGTACTCTGTATCTCCTATGTATTGTGCTGTGTTTGCTTTTTCTGATAATGGAGTGTAGAACTGACCACCGGCGTGGTGCTGACTGACTGATTCTAGCTGTTTCCCCTGTATTTTCTGAAGTGATTTTACACCGGTGTTGACTTACTGTACAAAACTAACAGCCACAAATACAATGTTCAAAACTAACAGAAAATGATATAAAATAAAATCAGACGTATAACATCATAAATGTTGTTAAATTAGGGTATGTATAGATATACTTCACATCAATCCCGCAAGTCAACATTAGTATGCAATCTAGTAATATGTCTTTTAGATACACACCACACAGACGTTCAGTACTATTTATGGCGCAGGACGTATGATTCATATTATTTCCCCTGTATCAGCTGATTTTGATCTCCAGTCGACCGTCTAGCAGCAGTATGCTGCCAGATGTGTCGCGCGCCCGATCAGACACTACTGTTGGCAAGAGAAATGAACTCAACCATCTGCCACAAATACACTGTCGGCATTGGAACGAGTACTGTAACATGATTTAAGATTAAATTCAGTTATTTGTCGTTCACCCTAAGACTACCGACACAAAAAGCAACTCAACCTAATCACTATATGAGTGGTCCCTACAGGGAGTCCATCTTTCATGTCCTCTTGAATGTCTGCTACTCCTGGAAGAAGCTTCTTCCTTGTCCTTGTAGCTTCTCTTGTCAGATGACATACCATGACCAGAGAACTTTGGTTCATGGTGATAAGAATGTCTCTCCTTCTTGCGATGCTTGTGATGGTAATCTTCCCTATATGTAGATCTCTCTCTATCAATCAACTGATCCGGGCTGGACGACCTTTCTAGCCGATGCACAGGAGTAGTCCGTTTTTCATGTTTACAAGAGTCTTCATCACTGGCGCTGCTTCCTTTTCTTCGTGGTGGAGATGGGATCTATAATAATAACATACGGTCATAATAGAAACAATAGTTTCACTCGAAAAGGCAAGCTCAATAATGAATGAATTAAAGATTTGGTAATGATTGACAATACGAAATTGAGTTAAAACTATTTTCGAATGCCATCGGGAGCACATTAAAATCCACTAGGAATCCTCTGTTTCATTGCATTGCAGGGGAATAAACACTAGAGCGAACACGTTCCAAACATGCAAAGAAAGAAGCATTAGTCTTTCACCACTCATTCAAGTAGATGATTAAGGATATGTCTGACGGTCATGCTAACCTGAAAATGCGACATATATCTTCCTTCAGGGGGAGCTGGTATGCCAAGCCTCTTTAAATCATCCCATGGAATTTGTCTACTGCTCTCAACAAAAATAATTTAAACAAGTTGATGTTGTAACAGAATATAACTTCAAAGATGTTTTTACTCAAAGTTTTTGTAGACAAAGCACAACAACTAGCCAGTTGAATGACACTCTCAGCAAAGTAACAACGAGTTCATCTATAAGAGATCCCCATTCATGGATCATTACAATTATTGAAAACACACCATCATCAAGCTCTTATACTCTTGAAGTGGCTCCTGATCTCATCCCAGCTTGAGACGGTAATCGGTATCTCTTTAAGTAGGATTCGATTAAACAAATTGATCCCCAGCAAATGAATATTGTATATCTGATTATCACTGGAAGTTTATTTTAGTAATTGATTCCCAACAAATGAATATTTTATAATATATTACTACAATTTATTTTAATGCATTTTAATTCCTCTAGATGTTTGTTAAGTTTTCCCATATCAATCATTTTTCATCGACAGGAAACAAAAATGAACTGAACCAGGCTGTTAGTCTTCTCGATGTTCCAAGCTATGTTAACATTCTCCCACATAACTTAAGGGGTGTTTCATTTTCATTATAATGTGTGAATTAAATGAGGTAGAACGATTAGTGGAGATTTGCTGGATGTTCAAAATATGGGGGCTGTAATCAAGTGATAGCCAGTATGTGAGAGTATAATGGGAACTGCAAATAGAAGCAAACACACCTTTTATTCTGGTGTATATCGATCAGTGGTAGTACAACTTAAAACCAGAGCTTAACCTGAAACTTTGATTCCAAGCTAAGGAAGAAGAAAAGTTACTAGCTCTGAAAAGAGAAATTATCTTTCCACCAAAAGCTCATCCATAATGAACCTGTATTGGAAATTTAATGGTTTAAAACTATCTCACTGGCCAGCAGAACTAACTTTACCTAAGAATGACCATCGTCTATCAGGATGAAAAATTCAGACATCTAGTTGTTCAGAAAAACTGAGTTGCACAGGTAGTTTCAAGGGGATACTCCAGCATCCCTGTTAGTGGCAATAAGCACAGCTGTTGCAACTACAGAAAATAGTCAGAGGCATGCTAGGTTCAGATAGCTCCAGGCTGTTAAGAAAGAGGAAAAATCTTAAATCTTGTTTGTTTCAGTGTCTAGTATGATTCTAATAGTGCTTAAGGAACATGCATCAATTATTCCTGGCCAGAAAAGGACTTGGAACCCTTATATTACTATCAGGGGCCACCAACAATCCACTAGCCAGTCTGTCATGCTTCCATCTAACTCTACCACCATCCAACTCTACTACCTCTTGTGGACATCCATCCGCAAGGTAATGAGGGTTCAAAATTTATAACCCAATTTTCCTCAGAAGAGACTGAAGATCTTTTACAGGCTTCAGACAGCGCAAAAGTGTATTTAATCAACTATTTAGCAGCATCATTATTCACAAGAATGATTAAACAAATTGTTCCATAATATCATAGTTCAAGTGAAATTAATGAAAAATCTGGCATATCAGATTAAACCAAATAAAATCATAAAAATTAATTGCTGACAGAAAGGACAAACTTACAGTGGAGCTCGAAATGGTCTTTCTCGTCCTCCAAACCGAAGTTGTCCGGATTCTTTCTTACCTCCAAGACCACCTCCTGTTAAAGCATAATGACCTTAAAGATCATTTGAGCATAAAATATGATAAGGATGAGTTTGACGTACCTAGCCTTCTTGGAATCCAACCTGGCATCAATTGCTGCCTATTGTAATCAACTAGAATCTCAGAATCATCAAGGATGGTGTGATGAGCATCCTGCAAAATATATAACATAATTCTCATCAAAACAGTTGCCAGAGCAGATAACATGGCTAACATATTCTTATTTTCATGACTACCAGAAAAGTAATGCATAAGATTAAATCACTTTCCAGATCATCATGCATTTTAGTTTTACCTTTTCTCATGGAGTCAGTTTGGGTTGTAATTATAATTGGTGATCACTGATTATCCCAATTTCCTAGGCCAACAATGATTGCAATTCAAATTTAAATTTAAATGCATTTACTAAATATCCCACACACTTGTAGATATCTATAACTATGGGGGGCATTTTAGTAAATGTATTTAAATTAAAATTCATATTTGAATTACAATTATTGTTTATATGGGAAATTATGATAATTGGTGATCACCAATTATAATTGGAACCCAAATGGAGTCATAGTTATACATTATGGATGATATTTAAAAAAAAAAAAAATTTATTTTGAGAAGCAAGGTGATAATTTAAAAGTTTTTAAGTAGATAGCTTCTGAAGGATGGAAAATGCTACAAGACCAGACGGCTATATGGATGATCTTTCATTTATATTTGATAAGCTGAAGCTCGGGAAGGAATTTTTCCAGACAGAGGGTAGTTGGCATGTAAGGATTAGGATCTGCTTGGAGATCCAGTCCACCAACCACTTTCAGCAGAGACTCAGTATTTTCATTCCTAGACTCGGTGGCTTTTGGTGGTATTTGTACCACTGCATGGTTAATACATAGACAAAAATCTAGCCAAGTGCAAATAATAGGGAAAGATATGATGCTGGAAACATAGACAAACATCTAGAAAATGATCCATCTGTGAAGTACTGGAACGTTTTGTTTATTTGGAAAGATATGATCTGTTTTTTCATACAAAAGTAATTTTCTAGTACACAATATTCCTTCTCTCAATTGCTTGTCTTCTATTCCAAAGATCAGCTTGGCAGGGCAAGTCAATTTATTTATCATCTAAAAGGAGGCAGGGCCTTGAATTGGCCACAATAGGGAGGGTCTCATTCAGCTAAGGCAAGGACCAAATTGGTAATTCAGATAAAGACAAGGAGAAAAGTCATTTTGAAGGTGGGGATACAAGTGCGTTAATGAGAATAATAAAGTTATCATAAATAAATGCAGCATTGTTGTTCTCGCTTAGTGCAAGGTTGATGCCTTCCCTCTTGCCATCAATTGTTTATAGTGTTCTTAATTTATTAAAGACGAAGACATCATATTTTCTACATCACCAAATGACTCACTCCAGGCATAAGCACATATTGCATATGGATGGCATAATGTATGCTCCACAGAGAACCATCTAGCCCCATGGTATATTATCACCACAATTAGAAATTTGATGGTTCAAACAAGTTATATGCATATTATTCCAAAGTACATTCAACTTTATCTTGGCCAATTATAAACCAAATCATGTTCCACTACAACTGACTATTGCTCTTGTGCTCCTTTACATAGAACTACTGCGGGTAGAAACTAAACTGATGATCTCATTGTCTAAGACCATTCTTACCTACAAAATGAAATATGGTTGAAAGAAATGGATACTTCTAGGAGATAAGCTTATGGTTATCCTGGGGTAATGTCACTCCAGTAATTCCAAGCTACAGGATAAAAATGGAAAGTCCACTTTAACTATCATGAAGACTGACAAGAGAAAAGTGGCACATGCAGTCATTGACAAAGCATCTGCGAAGCAGCTCTGACCGTGAACGAAGGCAATGAATGCTTCATTAAGATGCAAGCAGCTCATAATTATAAAAGCTTAGTCTCTGTTCATGTGATAAAACAGTAATGGTTGTAAAGGTAATTATGAATAAACAAAAGAAGATTAAGACAGGGCTTGCCCCTTGAGCGACAACCCATCACTCACTCACTCACTCACTCACCCACTCTCTCACACACACACAAAAAAATCCCCCCTCCCCCGCCCAATCTTTAATTTTTAACCATTTTGAATGCCAGAAAATGAAATATGAGACAGCAGTGCTAAAGAAATCTGGTGAAAATTCTATACTAATGTTATTCCACAAAATACATTTCGATACACCATTGTGTTCAACATCTTATATTTGATATACCAATCTTTTCTAGCTACAGTGCTACTACCTAATCTCTCTCTAACTTTAAACATGGTTTCAGTTATGCAGCGTTTGACCAGTACATGTAGCAATAAAGAAGCTCTGAACAATTACGAGAATAGTTACTTACACCACAATCTTCATAATTGACTAACATATTAGTTATTAAATAAGAGCTGATTGATGCAACTACTTTTTTTTTTCATAGTTGATCTGCAGCTAATTTCCTTGGATGTCAACAACCAAAAGAGAAAAGGTTATCTTTCCTTAGTAACAGAGGTTGGTTACCTATTTAAAATGTACAGAAGCTATATGTTTATAGCCCTCCAATCAAAAGCACTCATGAACAATCAAAAATCAAAAACGGTACATTACAGACAACAGAGTAAATTATTCCAGTACAAGTAAATTGGAGCTTGTTTGATTCTCATTATTTGTCTAAATTTGAGGAAATTATAATGAGGAGAGAGGTAGAATGTGTATTGGAAATGTAAAAAAGTTTGAAATATGTGGTTATAATTGAGCAGTTGCCAAATCAAATGTCAAACCAGTGGTAGGTAAAATTATAAATGAGGAGAAAAATGAGAATCAAACAAGCTCTTAGACTTAGAAGAAACTGAATTCAGCAAAATCTTCAGTAAAAATAACTCAAATCCAATGGCAAATGCAATCAAAATCAAGAATAAGCTAATAATTCAAGAAGAATATGCATACAGAACTGGTTGGCAAAACTATAATTAAATAAGAAAGAAAATCATTACTTTTGAGAAGAAGAAACATAAAATTTGATGAGAAGAAAAAATGAAAGACGGAATGAAACTTGTAGGGCCAGCTAATACAATTTTATGATATAGATCACCTTGTATGCCCGCCGCATCTCCCTCTCTGTTTCAAATTCAACGAAGGCATATCCTTGTGAAGCTCCAGTTACTGCATGAATTCCAATTTGAAGTTGGTGAGAAGATATGCTCCCAAACCATTGGGATATGTTAGAAGAAATCTAGTGAGGGAACAGGATGTTGATGTCCTCTTCCCTTCTTAATTAAACCTTCCATTTTTTAACTTTTCTATTGGTGCTTTTTCATTCACCTGAAGGATAATAAACATGGATACTTTATGACATTTAACCTTAGCCAATTATTTTTCTATTGGTGTTTCTACCTTAATCGCAGAAGGATAACTCTATCCATAACATTTGGGTCAAACGTACAAATCATATCTTTAAAACTTTACCACCTTAGACATGATGCTTGAAAGCTGGTTTTGTTGAAATGAACAGAACAAAAAACTGAAGGTGCGGTAGAATATAAAGGAACCATTAATTTTAGTATATTTATACTGAGAATTGATCCCTTTCTACTTTTTGCATTTTCATCTAGCAGATGTAGGCTTGTGGCGAAAAAAGTTAAGCATAAATAATGATCAATAAAATGCTTAACCGATTTTCATCAAGCAAGTATAAAATGGTAAACTTTTTATCATCTCTGAATCATCATCATAAACTTTTACAGTTCCATTAACTTTCGAGCGCAGCTAGTAAAGTTCCCATCTACATTCGACGAATACTGGCAGCACAGAATTCCAGGATCTTGTAGCAAGAGAAAATAATGAATGCTGCCTGAATACTGCAGCACAGTATTCCAGGATCTTGTAGCAAGAGAATTTTCTTACTGCAGAATTATCATTCATCATGAAATTAATTGGAAAATTTCTATAAGTGAACATACACTCTAAAGTAATTTCAAGCCCGACTTAAACTGGCAAACAACTCCTACATGACACTGAAAACAAGGTTGAGTCTTTTTAAATTCCTTCCGCGCATTATCAAGAAGGCAAGGTCAGATTTCATTCAAAAGGTGAGGAAGATAAGAATTTCATTTGCCTTTCAGATTGTGTTGTGTAAGAGAAAGATATGCTAGTACAGCTACCATACCCTCTCAGGTGTTATTTGTTAACACAGAGAAAAGCAATGAGCATTCTTAGCTTCTTATTAAGGACGCCTTCTAGAGGCATCGGCCTTTACCCAATTATGAACACACATATAGCCGGGGGGGGGGGAACTCACCTATATGTCTAACCAAACGCAAGTTCTTGACCCTTCCATATCTGTTCATAGCCTGATACAATAAACAAAAGCAAAATTATTCCCCTTTTCAGGAAAAGAAAAAAAAAAACTGATAATTTCAATTAATTCCACGGATAAGAAATTTGAAGAAAAGCGTACCTGGCGGAGAGTGTCCTCAGTAGTAAGGTGAGAGAGACGGGCCACGAAGAGAGTGCAATACGGGTCGCCGATAACTTTTGGGTCGCCGAATGGGTCATCTGCAAAGAGGAACAAAAAGAAGAATAATCAAAATGCTTACACTTCAGAATTTATTGCGAAAAGAAATGGGAAATCATAGGTAGAAAATTACAGAGGCCGGCGTTGGAACAAAGAAGAGCCCTATAAATGGCGTTATCGTGAGGGAGAATGTCGGTTCCATCAATGCTTCCGGCTTGAATGGGATGGTAAGTATCAGCGTAGAACACAGAGTTGACGTTGCTACTGCCCATTTTTCGTACAGATAATGAAATTCAGGGTCTAGCTTTATAGTTTACTGGTATGGAAAATACTATTGGTTGAAAAGTTTTGACAAAATATTTGACCAAAAAAACAAAAGAAAAAAAAAAGAAAAATAAAAAAGAAGTGATGGGTTAGAATGGGAGGTAATTTCAACACCAATTGAAGTTTGGTTTTCATTTATTCATCATACTTTAAATGACGTCATTTACTCACTAAACTTTATAAAGTTGCATTTATTACTCACTCATTAAATTTCCATTATACTTTTTTGAATTGGGATGGGTTAGTTAAATGTGGTAGATTCAGTACTCATTGAACTTTAATACTAACTAATAGAAAGTGGTAAATTCTTGTTCACGTAGAGATAATTATTTTGTCCCGCTGCTATCTTGTCATCCAAAATTCGGCTCCCAATAGTCCCAACAAGTGAAGTATAACTGGATGGTGACAATTGATTGTAGCATGTTAAGCCTATAAAACTTACTGAGTGCATTAGTGTATCGTATTTTTACATTTAAAAAGCCGTAATATCTCTAGGAGGTTTTGTGATAGCCTATGTGCAATTAATTAGCAAGCGGAGGCCTCATTTGTTAACCAAATTAACCAATCTACCAACTAAGAATGACTAAGTACCACTATCTACGCTATGTAGAATCCAGAAAGATCTCTATGTATCTTAATCCTTGATAGATACAAACATTCAAATGCCAAAGTTACCTACATGATTTGGTTTACATAACCATAAAGTTGGGGCTCACCAGACCATCATAGAATTTTGGAAATACTACCAGCATAGAAATCCAAGCACCCTCCAATGCTTTTTTATTTTTATTTTTTTATTTTTTATTTTTTGGGAAGGGGGGCATGGCACTTCCCACTTGGAGACAAGTGAGTAGCAAAATCACAAACTGTTATTTTGGATTTTGTACGATTAATATACCTCATTCCCGAGGGACATGTTCATGGGCGTAGCTAGTACGCGGGACTACCTCTAGCCAGATTGAAAGATCAAAAACCCATTTATATAAATACTAAATTTTCAAAAGAGGACACAAAGTCAAGTCAAATACATTACAAAAAAGTGTTTAAAAACTTAACGTTACAAGCATTCAAGTACTCATGCGGTCAAGCTCAACCATTCAATAGTTCAAGACTTCAAGTCATTCACCAACAAAGCCTTTCAGAGTTGCAAAGAGTCATTATATTCAAGTCAGTCAACCAACTCAAATATGTTCCTCACCTTTCTGTCAATTCACTAATTAAAGCCAATCACTCTCTGCGCCCAATCACCTAGCACTCTTTCACCTTTCATATTACTTATTTTTCTAAATAATTTGATACATAATCTTAATTAAAGAGAGTTAGGGTAAAAATTAAAGAGGAAAAAGGAAAAATTTCTCCATGTACTTAATTATATATGTATGAATCGGATTCCACAGCTCAAGAAATAGATTGACAAAACCCCATGGTTTTAGCCAATCAAAAACTAGGGTTCTCTAAAATAATTCGCCCATAGAGAAGAAGCAAACGTGCATCAACGCGGTCCATTCATTTTAAAATGTAGCATCAAGATTAGAACATTTTGGGAGTGTTAAAGCTTGGAGATTATTGAGAAGATTAGGGATTGGGGGGACCACTTCCCCTATTTTGGACTTAACTTTTTTAGGGTTTTTAGTTCTCAATACTAATTCCACCAAATTTTTAGCAATTTAAAATCTACTTATTTTGAAATTATATAGAAAGTAAGCTGATATCTTTTTGCAATTAAGGACATTGACATGACATATATACCATCACCAATAATGCCTAACCACCAAGTTATGCCTCCCATCCATATGATCTCTATTGCTTTAATTTACGTCCTCATCTCTATATATATAGCTAATTAGTTTCATATGTACATACTGAGAAATGATAATGGTTCACTGGAAATTAAAATTACAAAGTGTTCGTATCGTATACGCGCTATTTTTATTCAGGTAAGTATACAGTGATTTTGATGCGTTTATATCACGTATTGGATGTCAGGATCACTATATAAAGAAGTCAAAATAATGCCCTACATGTCTACTAACTAGAAGAGATCTCATTGGTGACATTTGTTTTCAAGAAATGGATGAGCATGATAAATTGCTGCCTATAGCCAATGTGAGGAGGATCATGAAGAGCATCCTGCCCCAAAATGCCAAGATCTCCAAAGAGGCTAAAGAAAGAATGCAAGAATGTGCAACGGAGTTTATAAGTTTCGTTACCAGTGAAGCATCAGACAAGTGCCACAAGGAGAATCGAAAAACTGTCAACGGAGATGACATTTGTTGGGCTCTGAGTTCGTTAGGGTTTGATAACTTTGCCGAGGTTATGCTCAAGTACTTGTACAAATTTAGGGAGTTTGAAAGACAGAAGTCTGAACAAAACAAAGCCTCAAGCAGTGAAGAGAAAGATAACACCTCGACCATCGTAGAGTTTGGAATATTTGAGAAGGGTGAAACCTCGACTGCTGCACCGGAGTAATTAGAGACGAATCAATCTTGTATAAAGATTCAACTACTGACCCATGAATCCACTGTGAAAAGTATTTTTAAGGTAACTTTTCATAATTTTCGTTTCTGATGATGAATTGGGATCTTTTTTTTCTTTATAATTTGCTGGATCATGAAAAGAAGCATGTACCTGAATACATCAGCTCTTATTTATAAATTATATTTTCTGATGTTTAATTCCTATGAACTTTGATGTTGGGGCATTAATGCTATTTGATTTCTGGAGTGTTCCATATAGATATGCTTCTCTATCTTCAATGGTATGTATATGGTTTCTAAATTCAAGAAAGGGTGTTAATTAATTAAGAGTTTTCTATATCAAAATAAGGAATTAAATCTTATTACATAAACTAATTAATTAGTTAGTTGAACGCATTTCTGATCATCATAAAATTTATTATTCCATGATCAATAGATATGCGAATTGAGAAAATTAAATGTTTAGCAGATATATCTTTTTCTCTAGCCTATATCAGTAATATTTGCCTAAACTAAATGGTTCATTTTCTTTCTCATTGAGCTTGCTTTGTACAATTTTTGCTAGAGTTGGAGTTTTGGGCTTTTGATTCTAGAGGCTAAAGAGAAATTAAGTTTGATTAAATCAAATTGCTTCTACTTCACCATTTAAGTCAATCTTGAATTGGAACTTTTAAGTACTTTAATTTTCAAGATGCAACTTACATCTTATATATTACCATATGCTTCATATGTATTTGGAGCGTCTCTCTAATTCTCAATCCTGGGGGTATTATTTCCCAAGCGATCATACATGATGAGGTCATGAGGCTTAGTTTAGCAACCCAAAGAACGAAAATTTATGATCAACTCATGAACGAAAGAAACTGGGGAAACAAATTTTCATCGTTATATCATGATTCCCAATAATTTGGTATGTTTAAATACTATCTGTAACTCTATTTGGTGAATGATTTTCTTCTCTTGGTTCAGTTCTATGTCCTCAAAGATTTTTTTTTTTTTGCTCTGTACCTTGATTGATATACGCATTTAGCAGCCATTTTTATCTGTGATCTTACATAAAGCTAATGTCAAACTTTATAAATATTTTGCCCTTTAAGTCAGATCTTGCAAAACAGGATTTTATTATGTTTTATTTCCTTATTTTGTTCTTTTAGTATCCTTAATTCTCTTCCTCTTGTTTGTTTGTATATATTGCTTTAATTTGTTGATAAACTTATCATGTTGGTTATCTTTCTAATGACAGTAACCACTTGGGATGCTCTATATAAAACTCTGATCCATCCTAAAAGGTCAATTTTGTTTAATAGATTAGTCTTAAGTCCTTATTTATATCTTGGGTGTGTTTGTGTGTGTCTCTGTGTGTGTATATCTATTTTACATTAATTTGAATGAGATATATATATCCCTAGCTAATTATCATTCCGGTTTGCTCTACCCCCATATAATTGGTTCTATTATCGTATATATGCCCTATGTCATTAGTTCTTGATTGATGTTAACTATAAGTTCCCAAAGATTAGTCCCTTTCATCATGTGGTTAATTAGTTGATCAATATCTCTGATAGCATTCGTTCTTGATCCCTCCTCTAGCCAATTGCAAGATTGTGGCCACATGACTTGCTGCCAAAACGATATTCATAGTCTTCATCTCCCTGATTGTCACCTCAATTTGTGAAGTGTTATTTTCTTGCTTTTTCTAGTAGCTTTGTTCAACTCTCCTCATTTCATTCTTTTTTTGGGGTAGTATTTTTTGTTTGGAATGTTTCTAAAACCTACATTCAAACCAAAACCAAATTACCTGGTTCTCGCTATCTACAGTATGTTTGAATTTTTTTCAGAAGAGTAAAATTGAGTGGTGAAGATTTTCAGAGCAAATGTGGTCCCACGATGATGCAGATCTTGATTTGATTAATTTATATTTTTGACTGACGAGGGAGCGCTCAGTCTCCAATTCTGCAACAATATCGTGAGTTTGAAGTTATGTTTGAAACCTACATTGAAACCAAAGCCAAATTAGTTGGTTCTCGCTATTTACATTGTGTTTGAATTTTCTTTTAGAAGAGTAAAATTACGAGCAAAATTGAGTGGCGGAGATTTTCACAGCAAATGTGGTCCCGTGATGATGCAGATCTTGATTTGACCAATTTATATTTTTGAAATAAAATTGGAATACTGATGAGGGAGCGCTCAGTCTCCAATTCTGCAATAATATCGGGAATTTGAAGTTATGGTAAAAATATGAAAAATGTATTATATATGCTATATTTTTATCTTGTTGGCTCATCACTGACGATGATGTATTTGCAATAGATGTAGAATTTCCCAAAAACAAGAGTTAGGGTTTGGAAAACCCTATAACCAGTCAAGTGCTTTCTAATTAAGTATGAAAATAATTTAATTTGGTAAGTACATGGCATGCTAATATTATAGTAGTTGATGTACATGTTTTACATAGAAAAGGACTGTTTGTGCTGAAAAGATTTAGGGATTTCAGCATGTAATTATCCTAGGGTTCATGCAAAGTATTTGGGACCATTTCTCCATTATCTTCCTTGGATTGAGTTGCAACTTTATGGGCAGTGGGAATCATGAGTGAAATTTGCTGGTAAATATGTCTATTTGTTTCTACTTTAAAAGGTGATAAAGATGATCAACTAGTAAGGTTAAACAATATTGATCTTGACATATTGATCAACTAGCAAGGTTAAACGAGGCTGAGAACTCAATATATAATTATGTCTCACTGGGATGATATATTATATTATTTATTACTTTATTGTTCTGTGCGCTTTCTCATTTTTTTAAAGATAAGTTCTATCTAATGACATCATGGATGACATGTTCAAATTAGTACTGGCGTTTCATAATAACAAATAAAGAAAAAGAGAAAAAGAATAAATCATCAGTTGTAAATTTAAAAACATGGAAAGGGTCATCATTCAAAAGAGAGCAAGTTGTAGTTAATTAGTACTTGATTTGCTCAAAAAATGTATTTGAAATTTGAACACAAGTGGTGCCCGTGCTACTATGCCCTGGATGATCCACATATTGGGTGTCAAAGTTTCATTTTATACGCAAATCTTGAACTTGTCTAGAGTGGTTAAGTGAAGTTAGCATTTGTAGCTAATTTTAGATGAACATGTATAACTTTTTGACCTTAATATTCTTGTTTTTGAACTATTATAAGTATAGAATAATTATATTATGTGATCTTATCAATAAAAGAAATATCCTTAAAGTATATACAGCAAATAAAATTCTTACAATTCGGTATGACCAGTGGCGGAGGGAGGTGAGGGCCTATGGGGGCACCGGCCCCCACAGCCATGGATTTATCTTTTTTTTTAATTTTAATATTTTTTTTTTTGTTTTTGTATAACAAATTAGTAAACTGAGATTTCTAAATGACAAATTTTATGATTAATTAATGTTAATATAGATTAAAGTAGCTAGTATTCTCTTTTTTCTTTTTATACAATGGGGATATTGGGGAGGGGAGGAAAATAGGGGAAGGGCGGGTGCGTTTCGAACTCAAGACCTTTCACTCGAAACCTGAAAACGTAAGCACTGAAATACTTATTTGAACCACAACCAACTAGTATTCTTACATTAGTAAAAAATTAAATTGAAAAAATAATAAAATTTATTGATATATTAGATAATGAGCACATTTTAAAAGTATCATATTGAACAATCATTTTTTTCAATAAAGAATACGACAAAAACAATTAACTTTAATATGTTTTATACAAAATTTTTATAGTTAAATTGTGCCCCACTCGATCGGCGTCCTGGCTCTACCTCTATCGGTACCAAACAGCTTTCACATTCATCCCCCTAAAGAACAAAGTTCGAATGATCCTCTATAACTACTGAGATGCATGTGTAAATATATTTATTAATTAATATACTATCAACCTATACAAAGCCTCGATCTTAATCCTCTAATTACGCAATGCAAAGCCCAGTTAAAATTGCCCTAATTATCTCATCCTCTAATTAAATCGAAGCCTGATCCAAGCTTTCTCACCATAAGCAAACACTAGCTTGCAAGAGGAGTCACTGTTGGAGTAGATTTTGTTAAAACCTTTAATTAATTAAACCTTCAAATATTTTTGTTATTTTGTTAAAATCAAATATATGATATTTATATGTTGTAACTATCATAATAATGTATATTAACACCACTATTTTATTGAGTTTGTAACTTCCATATTGTTGTAGCAATCCTTTTATTACGGTGGTCTAGTTAGAATAATCATGGTTCAATAATATATATTAACGCCATAAATTAAAATTACATTGTGCAATGCACCATATTAAATGAATTTAGAATAATGTAACATCCTTTGTTACATATATAAACTAAAATGTGTAACAATATTTCCTACTGTATGAATTTTGGGCAGGTCGAGTTCTAGGAATATTTAAATTAAAATAATCTTTTTGAAAGGAAAATTAAAATAATTTTTAGATAAATAAAAATGTGAAATAAGTGAAAAAAATTGGAAAATATAAACTGATTGCTAGACGTACCTTGATGTGGTTTTTGTCAAGTCTTGATACATTTTTCATGTGTGTGAGGTTGACAAAATGTGGTACGGATGGCGACCAAAATTAAATCCTTCAAAAAAATGAAATCCTTAGGAAGTTAATTAATTTTCAAAATTTAGAATAGTTTTATTGAATTTTTGAATTTTATAAATATATTTGAGCACAATAATATGATTATTTCATACATTTTTTTAAATGTGTTAATTATTTTTAACATAACAATTTTACTACATAAATTTCGATTTAAACCAATTGTCATCGCGTGCATCGTTAACTCCCTGTCCCCAAGTATTTATTTACATTGCGAGTCCTTTTTCACGAAAAATGCTTTTACCCTTAATAAAATGGTTTTGTCAGACTTCATCTTCGGTTTCACCCTTTGCTCTCTGATGATAAATAGATGACTTTACCTTGTAAGATTTGCTTTGTACATCTATCTACAATCGAGATAGCAAATTAAAGCAGTAAGAATACTTTCTGCGATATAAATTGAAGTTAAATGGCTAACATATTAACAGAGTTGAGCCCCATCATGGCATGTGGACAGCTTGTTATGAATCGACGTAGCCAGTGAAGAAGGTGATGTGGTGTAATATCCAGTTACTAATGACTAATGTGAGCATATCATCACACATCTATGTTGTACAGTTAGGGGCAAATATGGGGGGCTCCCTTGGTTCTTGTCACAGCCCAAATTTGGGCAGGGCCTTAAAAACTTCTTTTTTTTTTTTAATACATTGTTGGGTTAGGGGAAAAAAGATTTGGGTTAGGGGAACCAAAGCTCAAGACCCAACTCAATTACCCAAACACTTACAATCCCCTTTCATTTTATACCTTCGGACTACTCCTAAAATGTCATGTTGGCTACACCCCTCGTAACGGTGCCAAACATGTGATGTTAGATTCTATTCTAGAGAAGAGTGACTATCTTTCAAATAAAACACTCCCCCTAATTTGTTCTCTGTTTAGTAATGGTTTTTATAAAATTGCATTTAAGAATTCTTAAATTAAACAATACCACATTATGTGCATTCTTGAATTCGCATCCAGGTTGGAGTTCTGATCTAATACCATATTTATATCCCGATCTGGTACTGTATCAGCCTGTGTCTTCCGATCTCTCGAGATACGCTACATGGGAAATCACAATCATGTGGAGTACATCGATGCACGTCACATATCTATATGACAATATATGGTGCTGTACGTATAGTTTTATATCATTTTTCTCCAAGTTGCAAAATGCATTCTAGCAAAAAATGATAATGTATTGCAAATATATATATATAGTTCATCTTCAACTTTTGCCTTTTACGGTTTACAAAATAAATTTTCTGGTGAATAATCAAACGATGGTGAAATTAGAATTCAATGTGCTACCTATTGTTGCTAAGAAACACCAATCTCCTTTCATCAATCAAAGCAAAGTTTTTTTTCCTATTACTTGCTATGTTAATATTTCATTAGATTTTTGTTACAGTAGTGTACAATTCTGCTAGATCACTGATTATTTGTAACTGTGAACAATTACTTCACAACTTGCTAACAAAAATGTAATTAGCTAAATCCGTTCAACGCACACGTATTGCACTTATTATTATTATTATTATTATTATTATTATTATTATTATTATTATTATTATTATTATTATTATTATTATTATTATTATTATTATTATTATTCGTGTCATGGAATCCGGAAACCTTAAAGGGAGACTAAATGGGCTAAATGGGCCAAAAGGTCTTTAAAATACAACAAAGAGGATCCAAATATCCACCGCTTAATTGGGTAATTCAGGTAGATTGGGGACTCATTGTAAAAATCAGGAAAATATTGTCTTTTTTTGAAAAATCAGGTACCCCACCGATCGCCCGATCTTGATGGTGGCTAGTTAATCGGCCAGTTTGGCCGTTAATTGGCCGGTGGCCTTCCACCGGTCGACTCTCCCCCATCAATAGGAACCCAACCCAGCCATCTCAGCCATCGCCGGCTGCCCTGGAACGGCTTCCTAGTTTCTTGTCGTCGCCAAACCAGCGGTTATAGCAAAGAACTAAATGCGGCGGCCGATCTACGAACCAAACGGGAGTTGATTGGGTGTTCCGCGGTGGAGGCAGCTTATCTACTAACCAAACACCTGGGAAAGGATGGCCAAAGCATGGCAGAGCCTGTTCGGTGGGTGTGAGGTAGCGGCGGTGGTCGCGGTGGGAGGTCGGCGGTGACTCGATTGTGCTAGTTGTGTTGTTGTAACTTAGTTGTTCTGCCGAGTTGTGGTGATTGTGTTGTGACTTAGTTGTTCCGTTAAATTGTTATGTTATTGTGATTCGTTGTTTTGATGAGTTATTTTTATTATGACTAAGTGTTTTGGCGAGTTGCTTTTGTTGTGACTCAGTGTTTTAGAGTTTAGTTTGATTTGACTCGTTGGTTTGGCGAGTTATTTTTGTTGTAACTTGGTGTTTTGGCAAGTTATTTTTGTTGTGACTCGGTGTTTTGGAGTTTTGTTTGATTTCACTCGGCGTCTTGTTAAGTTGTTTTTGTTGTGGCAAGGTGTTTTGGCGAGTCGTTGTTTATGTGACTTGATGTTTTGACGAGTTGCATTAATATTATTAGGTGTTTTGGCGAATTGTGATTGTTGTATTACAATATTGTGATATCACAATGTAAAAACAATTAAAACACCTAATTTTTTCAAAAAAAAAAAAACTTAAAATACCTTAATTTTAAAACTTGTGTAAACAATATTTGTATTTTTAAAGACATCCCAATATCCAAACTCTATCGTTTCAACTTGCAGCTGCGGCCTTCTATTTGAACGAAGCATACGATATTACGTTTCAATGTTTTCCAAACTCAGTGAATTTAAGCAAAGCCAAGCGTCAAAAAAAAAAAAAAAAAAGTGCCTAAAGATGAAGGCAGTTTTATATTTAATCTAGATTTGAGTCATTGTTCCACCTCTACGATCCTAACCTTGTACTTAACAAAAAAGGGGGAAAAAGTTTAAGCGAGCTTTTTAACAATTGATATTCATACATGTATATTTTACATCTGTATATGTCTTGGTATTTATAGGCGTTTAAAATAATTGATTACTTGAGTAAATTTACTTTCTTAAAGCCAAAGGTAAAAACTAGTACTAGTATAAAGAAACAATTTAATTTTTAAAAAGTTTAAAACATACATACATATAATATTAGTCAATAGAATTGAACTAAGAATAATCTTAACTATTTTTTTTTTCTCCCTTCCATAAACTAAGTTAATGTCCATTGTGTCTATTTAATCCGTATTTTATGGTATTAAATGTACATGGCCTCATCATTTATTTCTTGGACTTTTTATCAAGATATATAATTGAAGTCCTAGACGACCGTTTTGAAGGCCCATGGCCGATGCTTAGGCCTTTCATTTCTCGGGTCTTTTATCTTGAGATATGATTGGAGTCTTAAAAGACGGCCTTCAAGGCCTATGGCCTATTAAAATGAGATGGCTTTTTTTTAATAAATAAAATAAAAATAAAACAGAAGCAGTTCCTTTAAACACAATTTTCTATCTAATTGACAAGAAAACTATAATAATAAATTAAAGACATGAAACTAAACACAATAATTGATGAGAATTATTTTACAAAAGGACAAAGAGATTATGGATCTCAAAGCAAACTGATAATTACGAAAAATCAAGTTATAAACTACAAAAAAGTTGAAAGAAAAAAATTGAAAAACCTTTACTTTTACATGGGTGTGTACCATTCTTTCTAGTAATAATTTCTACAAGGAATTCACTAAGAAGGACGACTATCATTCATTTTAAAGAACATTTGTAAAGAACTAATTTGATATATTTAACAAACTTTGATCAATCCTTTAGAACAGAAGTTTCAGTGATTAAGAGTGAAGCTTTTGGTTGTGAAAATTCTACTTGTTGTGTAAGGGATCAGGGCTCGAAGGTACCTCTCTATCGATGTTTGCAAAAAAACCTTCATCGTTTTTATTACCTGAGCTTGAAACAATATTTGTATTCCCAATACTAGGCTTTTCTTGATCATTTCTTGGTTTTCCTTGTAGATATCTACCTCCCATTGCCACTTGTTGTAATGCCCAAAGACTCAGCAAAAATATCAAAAGACACGCGACCTTACTTCTTTTCATCAACATTGCTCGAAACTTGACCCTGGTTAACTGCCTCTCTAGCAGGAATAGGAAAAGTCTTAACCATCAACTACTAACTTGATTGTCGATTGGCGATTTGTAAGGGTGACAGTTTAAGTAAAAACCCTTGCCTATCTTTTGACGTGGAAGATGCAAGATGTCAGAATGACCAATCGAAAGAAGAAGAGTAGAGTAGAGTTTAATTTGAGAACATTCAATATATATGTCAAAAGAAATTCTCTACTAGCTTGAGCATGCTTTTATGCTCTCTTGCATATTTTCTAGGTAGGGGGTTGGTGCAAGTAATTGAGTGAAGGTGGTGATGTGTGTGTGAAACAAGGATTATATAATTTGTCATTTGTCAATTGTATCAAACACAACCAAGACTTTATGTTTGTCTTCACTTGTTATTATGCTCATTATCTTATTATTATATTCAATTCAATTCAATTCACCATGGATTAGAGTGTATCTCTCATTGTTTGGCATTTGACACTCTTTTAATATATATATACTTTCAGTTTTTTTTTTTTAAAGGAAATATACGTTGAGTTTTTTAAGGCATAATGAAAACCCTAATTTGTACATCGAGAGACACGGCTATCAAATAGCAGTGTTCTAAAATATATTAGAGTTAAGAGACATATGTGTCTATATATATATATTGGCATCTGTAAACGACAGCATGAATAGAGAATAAATAATTATAGAAAAGTAACTCTAAGATGATGTCGATTTGCTACGTCAAATAAACAAATTAATTATGATCAGCTTATTTAATTAATTCCTTTGCCAAAAAATGCCTTGTCTCTTTTTGAAATTAAAAATTGTTATGTCACCACAACATATTTAGACCTCAATTTCAGGATCTAAATTTGACTCTCTGACTTGAATAAGTTTGTCTTCTTTGGCATTTTTCTCTTTGTGATCAACTATAACATTAAAGTCCAGGACTTTGCAGTTATCCAGGGAAAGTAGTCCAAATTTATGATTTTATGTATTAAACTAATTTGTCAAGTTATGAAATTAGGGTTTTTGGCTTTTGAAATTAAGGTGCAAACACATTTTTCATAAAGGCATCTTTAGTTTTGTTTTATTAGATTAGATAAGTAAGTTTTGTTTCTTCCATTGTTTGTTCTGGCAGCTATCTTCAAATAAGTAGATTGTCTTTTATATTTACTAATAATAATTCGTTCATCAACACAACATGGCCCAAAATATTTCCTCTCGTCTCTTGTTTTAAAATATTCTCTCACATCTCTCGTGTTCCAAAATATTTCCCCACTTATCTTTTGACCGTAAGAGAACTGAGATTACCAAATGACATAGACAGCATTGAATATTTATTTATTTTTTCCAAATATATCATAATAATAATCCCAAGAATTCAAAGGTAATGTCATCATATTTTAGACATTTAATTACCTCTACATGCCCGAGTGGCAAAAAAAGGGTGATCTTTACCTACTTCAACAAACTCCAGTGTTAAAAATTCTCTCCATCCTTTGAAAATTTAGTAGAAATAAAAGATTGCCTCGGGGAGAAAACTTGAAAAGGCAAAATTTGAGATTATAAGTTGAAAAGTCCATTTGTATATACATTTTGTACATAAAGTTTACATAAAATGGTGTAACAATTATAGGGGTGATTTTCCAAGTGATGTAATGTGTAAATAAATAGATTCATATAAATAGATTCATGTCATTTGTCAGTTTGTATAAATTTTCCTAAAAGTGTTCATGCAAATATCAAAACTCAAGGTCAAACTTTTAAGTAAAATACCATATATATATATACTCGTGTTTAATTATTTTCCCAATTTATTTTAAAACAAAATTTTTTCGTATAGCTGCAAGCTTAGATACGGATCTTAACATTTATTTGTAGAGAATACTATCTAATTAAATTAACATGGGTGCTTGAGTTAATATGAAAAAGTTTGTGAGATTTTAAGTGCATGCCCATGACATCAAATTTTCTAAAAAAATTGATCAAACTCTATTATCAAGTTCCTTAGAAGAACTGCCCATAACGTTAGTGTATACACAAAAAAAAAAAAAGAGTACTTGTAAAATACAATGTATGAAGCTTATATGTTTTGTTGGATTTTGTTGAATTAATTAATAGAAGCATAAGGAAGTTGAATGTTGTCTTATGCCATTTAAGAATCTTTGTTACATGCATGAAAATTTAAAGTTTTGCACACGTAAGTTCTAAACAATTCATGGATTCAGAGGGGAAAATAAACTCCATACCGTGGGTACATTCTATAGTGTCCAAAAAATTGTGTGTCAATACACCACTGGGTGTGTTCACACAATCCTTTGGATACCAGCCATACCGTGAATTTTAAATGTCCAAATCAATGGTTATTTATAGATACTGTTAGTTAATTATTATTAGGGGCATTTTGGCAGAAAAAGAGAAAAATAACATTCTCATAAAAATTTTGATAAAGGTGTCTAGTTTCATGAATGACATTTTGAAAATGGTCCGTTCCTTTGTTGAGCACCAATTTTTTTTTCATTCATATTTTTTTCACAAGTTGGCTTGAAGTACGGCACTCCTACCCAAAGTGAGTAATACTAACAATCTGTCTAACAAAGCAGTAAGAGAAGAAGAAGAAGAAGAAGAAGGTAAGCAGAAAAAAAAGAATAATAATAATTGAAAGTAAGTCATTGAACATTGATTGCATTGACTTTGTGGTAAAATGCTTCCTCGAAAAAATCAGTTACAACCCCCCCCCCCCAACACACACAAAACACCCCGACCCAAATATATATATATATATATATATATATTATAATAATAATAATAATAAAAAAATAAAATAAGATAAATAAATAAAATAAAATAAAGAGAAAAGAAAAGAAAAAATAAAAAGGGTTAATTTCGCATATCGTCTCTAACCTTTGGAGTTAATATTAACTGAGTTCATAACTTTTTTTTTTTTCAACCCACTGGGTGGGTCCGTAACCTTTCATTAAATCGCACATATAGTCCTTTTTAACAGTTTCGGTCAACTTCATCTTTAACTTATCAAATAAATTACCATTATATCCCTTATTATTTTAAATTAAGAAACAAAAAATTTTAAAAATATAAAAATACATAAATATTTTAAATTTTTTCCGACAAATGATAGGAGACATAATGGTACTTTATTCAAAAAATTAGCAGTGAATTTGATAGAAACTGTTAAAAGGGACTTCATGTGCAACTTAATGAAAAGTCGAGGACCCAACGGGTTGAAAAAAAAAAAAAAGGTTGCTAACTCAGCCAATACTAACCCTAAAAGTTGGGGATGATATGTGAAATTAACCCTATGAGGAAAACACTTTCAAAAAGTTGATCAAACAAGCTTGCAAGTAACTTTTGAATCTTAAAAGCCGCTTTTAAATTTTTCAATGAAATGCCAAATGTGCTAGAGGACCATACCACCATCCAAGCAAAGGCACTTCAAGAAGCCCAGCTCGAGGAATAAGTTTTATTTCGCTTGACATTGACATTTCCAGAAGGGCGACCATAATCTTTTCAACAGGCAAAAGTTCTGTAACATAGAATTATACACCTTCAAAGAAATCCATAAGCGCAAACGTACACAAGATTACACGCTTGTGGAAGACTTTGTACCCCTAGCCCACCACTAAAACTGGACTAACAACAGACATAATTATGATCTTGACCAATAATTTTACAAATTATCATGCCATTCATGACTAAATTGCAGCCGACTTTTCCAAAAGTTGTGATAAAAGCTACGCATAAAAGCTACACCAAAGGAAAGAATTATTACATTCTTTTTAAGGGAGTATTATTGACTTTGTATATTCACATTTAGATCAATCCAGAAGTCAGCAAGTCAATGTTTTATCATAGTACATGATTCTAAATTGTCAAAAATGAATGAACACAGTAGGTTTAAGGAAGGGCCAAGAGAGCCACTCAATGTGAAACGTACCTCATCTACAATCTATAACAATCCATTTGTGTGTGTGAAAATCAGTGTCTTTCTTACACAGAGACGGTGAACAGGTAGAGTTTATCTACCAAAGCGAGAGCCAGCTGCAACAGAAAGATGCCAGCGACAATAAAGAACCAACTTTCACCCGCAGACTTGATGTGGTTTTTGAGGTTGAGAGCAACAAAAGTAGCAGACATGAACCCTGCTATGCCAGCGACTACCCATCTGAAGATTTCCTGAGGAATAACAGAGAGACCCTGGAAAGCAATAACAATAATTATTTTTGGGAACTGAATGGACGGTTGTATATATGGACATGTCTAGTACTCAAGAACAGACAATAAAATAGACAAGATTCAAGTGTTCTTTTCTTTCCTTGATACTATCAGGTTGCATGCGGTATTGCATACCAAACAACACATAAAAGTAATTTACAGTGAAAAGATCAATTAGAACTGCAAGTTAAACTTACCAAAGCAGGAATAAAGACAAAAAGGGAGTAGCCGTATAGACAAAACAACTGAACGAGTCCTGATGGAGCAGATAGATATTTGAGGATTATATACAAGAACAGCGGCACTATGGTGACATAGCCATAGAATAAGCCAGCAGACCAAGGAACCAGATTGATGTCATAGTTCCATTCCTTATTCTGCAGCTTGTGAGATAAATACGTGACAAATGTCCCAATAGAAGCTGCTACGAATATTAAGGTCGTGCATATCCAGAATGGCCCATACCTATCAAGCACAGAAGATTAACAAAAATAACAATAAATCTTGAAAGGCCCAGAGCACACTTTTAAAATTCAGAAAATAGTTCTAAAAAGCAGAGGCCCAGGACTACATAGTCACGAGTTCAATCCTCGCCAGCAGTTCAATCCTCGCCAGCAGATACTATCCTAGTCATATATGAATAACTTCCCAATTTGGACTTGATCATAACCAATCTCCAGTAGATGGCTTATTTTAATTACATTATTTCTGAGTGGTACTAATATATATCACCTAATACTGATATTGATGAAAAAATTAATTCCAATGAATAGAAACCAAACAGTCCTAAAAATACCATATCAAGACAGTTAAGCTTCTATTGACAACCTCTATTCAAGAAGTTCAACCAAAGAAAAAGTTTTAATTCGCTAGGAAATGCTAGCAAGTACTTGATTCTCTCATCAATCTAGTGTTTTCACAACAAAAACAGAGGAAACTCAGTTGCTCTAATTTGCCAGTTTACCTACATCCCCGGTACTCATAAACTTGAGAATCTCATTAAGTCAACTAAAGCATATATTGAACTTTGTGGCTCTCATCTTAATGCAATGATATTTTATTCGACTGTTTTCTGTCCACAAATATATTTTCTCCTCATGATACAGTGAAATATGCCCAGCCTATGTGAGGCACCTGAGCACATCCTACATATAAGTCACTCCATTCATAAGTTAAGCATTCACGAAAATGCAATAGAATTCTATTCAAGGATTTTGTCCAATCAAATATCTTGTCTTATGCTATGAAATCAGCCATCATAAGTGCCACATCTGGGCTCTGTGCGCATCCCTATGTATAAAGGAGTCTATCCGTTTAAAAGAAACTTGCAATTCTAGTATCAATGCTTATTAATTTACAAATAAATGTTGAAAAGGTCTACTGCTAGAGTGGAGATTTTGCAATTAGTACCATTGATGTTCAAATAATAGAAAATGACGCAACATTTCTTATATATTAACAGAGACTGTATTCATTATTCTCAGATGCCTAGTTCATTAGTTATCTAAGGAGCTCCACAACAAATATGACTCCATGATAAACTATGTACAATTTCCAGAAATTCATCTCAATTCCCAGAATAAACTTGAAATTGCATTGCAACTTACAAATCTGGGTTGCTAGCAGTCTTCTCAGTGAAGCTTCCTCTGAAAGGAAAGAGTGAATCTTTTATCCTTTCTAAAACATCAGACGTGTCCACATCAAAGTAGGGCTTGTATGCAGCAATGGTAAAAGCTCGAAACCAACCACCTTGCTCAGGCGCATCAGAACCAGGTGAAGTTTTGGAAAATGTATCTGCCAAAAAAAAAAAAGAGAATCATTTAATATGCCCTGAGAGGTGCCATTAACAGTTATTGTATCCACGTAAGAATTTTAGGAAAAGAGCATCCTGAACTCCCAATTAAAAGAATTACTCAGCTCAAGTTTGTTGTTTCAGTGTACTCTAGACCATTCCCTTTAAATAACTAGAATGTATTGTGCTCCATAATCATCATAATTAACCCACGGTACATCAGTAGCTTAAATTATGGGCATGGATTAAAAAAAAATAACTAAATAGCGGTCCACCTCAGAGAAAAAAAATTCAAGGCGTAGAAGTTTTTAGGCTTACATATCAATGCTTATAGTGCACTCTGTAATACCCCAAACTTATATTCTTTACCTTCCGATCATTTTGAGAATAGCCCAATCACCGATTAAAACATTTAAAAAAAAAAAAGTCCCGTTCAAAGTACACAGACAAAATTGCCTCACAGAATTGATTGTGAGGCATTTGTTTAGAGCTTACATATAAAGAGAGTTATGGTGCCCATTTGTAAGAACAAAACAGATATATTAGTTTGTAAGATCTATTTAATGATGCCGTAACATGAAATTGTGGAGTAGGTTACTGGCAATGATATGTGATGCAAATTTTTCAAATAACTAATTTGATTTTACATTAGAGTGATAAAGTGCGGATAGAAGCCATTGACAAGATTCGAGATTGGTGAAGCACATATAAAAAATTAATATTTTATTTGCATGTATCCTAGAGGCTTGAATCAGGCAGAGGCCACCCAGGAAACCATACTTTGATGATGGATAAAAGTGATTTCCATTATTAGATATATCAAGTGAAGATTTGTGTTTTCGGCCAGATCAACCATGATTACAACATCTAATGAATTATGAACGGTTTTAGAAACATAAAGTTCCTAAGTAGAATCCCCATCCTTTTCATTTAATCATTGAGGAACTTACAAATATCCAAGATTCCGATCTCCCCATTGCCATCTCTTATTTACTGAAAGCTAGGTAATGATAGGATAACAGGGATAGACTGTATGTTAGAACTCTCAAGAAGCGCTTCAGACTTTCAAGCTTTTAGCTTAACCAGACAACCAGGTCAAAATATGCGCAATGTTCTTTTAAACATTTGGGCTTTGTTGTTAAAAGGAATGTGACATGAGGAGGGAATTTACTTTCCTATTCTTTTTTTCCTAAGTAGTAGATGTAATGTACTAGATTAAAAAGAACTGAATAAAATAGATATCTAATGCACCATTTTTACGTGATAGGAAAATTTCTAGGTGTATGTTCACTTAGGAGTTTTAGCATACCCATTCTAATTCACAATAAAATTTGGTCAAACCAATCACATCCACATTTCTCATGGACCTGCATATACAACATAAATCTCCACCATTCATATCCAAAAAAGTTCTATCTCAAAGTAGCAATCTAACGGGGCCTAAGATTCTATTTCACTTAAAAGATGGGCATAAATCAAACTTCATTTCCACCCACATTTTCTATAAAAAGTTATCTTTCGTACTCCCCAAAAATCACTTCTCAAACAATCTATACTGAACAAGGCCTAAAAGGTAGTATCTATATACAAATTATTTAATCAGCTAAGCTTCCATATGGATCATTAGGGCCCCAAGATAAATAAAGTGAACATGAGATTATTTTGTTGGAAACTTGGTTTAAGAATATATGGAATGATGATTTAGGAATGTATAACAACAACTAAACCTGAGATCAAATGATAATAAATTAAAGCAGTGGTGGCACGTATCTTGCGTAAAACACATCAATGAACCATGCAATATCAATAGAACAATTTACAAGAAACAAGTTCAGATCAAATTAACGTGCAATTGCCAAAAATTTGATGGTAGCACATAATGGCAATGAGAGCGAACTAAATTAATGTAAGATCACTAAAGATTTGATTGCGTTAGACATTAATGTAGCAACAGAACACACAGAATGACAAGTGGCAACTAAAGAGATGCTGACCAAAATACAACCAGCCACAAATTACTTGGGACAGTGCATAGGTCGCTGGACCACAAGAAGTAAAACTTAGACGCAATCTAATAAGTTACACAGAAGAAACTGCAAGTAAATCAGCCTAATGCTTGCAGGCCTACTAAACTATCAACCATAAGCTGCAGAAAACCTACAATTTCTAATAAATAACCCACATTAAGCATATCCAACATATGCCTAGAAAAATGAAGCCCAAACATCCTAAAGTCCATATGGTTATTCAACATTCTTACTCATTATCATAACAAAAGCATTAAGACAAGAACCTTAAGGAGGCTAAATTACAAGGGATTGAAAGGAACAGAATGCCAAGGCATACATTGGCAACATAATTCTTTTATTGGAAAAAGAGAAAGGAAAATAAAATAAAACTCGGCTTCCATACTTGAAGATAACCAACACAAAACACAGATTGAGGCTCAGTAAAATGAGAATACCATCAGCATCACGTGGAGGCCCGGCGGCACCAGAAATCTTTCCTTGAGGACCTGAAGGCGGAAATGTCTGCAGATTTGACTCTGCAATATCCAATTCATTTAACTAAACTCTCCGCATGATAATAATAATAATAATATTATACGTACATATATATAATTTATAACAATTTGAACTAACATATGAGAAATTCATACCTGTAAATTTGACGGCGACGTGGCCGGGTGGATCTGAGACTGCCTGCAGCAATCAAATTAAGAAAAAAAATACAAATTAGATAGCTCTTCCGATCAGATCTAGAATTTTAGAAAAGGAAAGAGTGAGAGGGAGGAACATGTAATTACAGGAACAGATCCGGAGACATTCTGATTGTCAATGGAAGTGTAATTGCCGGACATCATCTTGGCTTCAGCGTTCTTGAGCTGGTGAAATCAAATGAAATCCTACTTATAACGGCAGAAATTAGGTAAATCTTCGAAGGAAGGGGCTTTTGATATGACTCTTGGACGAATAGACGCAGAGTCGCAGACAGATCTAACTTGTTTAATATGTCTCTGTCTGCACCGCGTTAGCTACCCTTTCTTCTTCAATTTTTACTCCATTCTCGTTCTCGCAGACTGAATCCAAAAATTTCACTTGTGCTCCTCGTACTTTAAAACATGAAACACTTTGACTCCTTCTTTTATTTAATTTTTAATTTTTATTTTTTTCCCCCCAATTTACCAGTGTTAAATTACAGGTAGGGGTGGGCGTCGGACGGGTCGGGTTGGGTTTGGTCTCAAGAACCCGACCCGACACTGAGTCGGGTTGGTGATTTTGGAACCGAGCCGACTCGACTCGATTCCATAACCCGACTCAACCCGAGTCAACTCGGGTTGACTCGGGTCTCGGGTTGGGCCGGCCCAACTCGAATTTCGGCCTAGAATTTCATCAATTTATTTTTTTCGCATATTTCAATGTGATTCAAGCCCAAAAAAATTAAAAATCGAGTTTTGTTATTTTTTTTAGCACGTTTCAATGTGATTCAAGTTTAATAAAACTAAATAAAGAACTTCAGTTGAGAGAGAGTTTTTGAGTGTTTTGAGTGAAATTGTAAAAGGAAAAACAAACTAATAATAAAGAATGAAAACGTTGTGACCTTAAAACGAAAAAAAAAATTGGTAAAAAAAAATATATATATAACCGGGTTGACCGAGTCGGGTTAAGCGGGTTGACCCGGGTTGGACCGCGTCAACCCAAAACCCAACTCGACTTGGTCGGGTCCCCTTTACCTCCAACCCGCGGCCGACCCCGATTGCTACAGTAACCTGACCCGATCTTACCCGTTTCGGGCCGGTAGGGTCGGGTTCGTCGGATTACCGGATCGGATGCCCAGTCCTAATCGCCATTCACCTTCGATTGAGACAGCGGAGCCACGTTCGCATAATCCCATTTGGAGTTTGCTGTGCAGGCGACAGCCAAAGTGCTCGGACCTCTGCTTTCGGTGCTCGACTGTTCGGTGCTACTACTCCCATCTCCCATTTGTAGCTGTAAGTAAATACTTCAAAGTTCAAACTTCAGATTTGTACAAATTTGTATAATTCCATTCATCCCTTATAATCTTGTCTTTAATTGAGATTGATGTTTTAGTTAAAAGCTGAAGATTTTGGTTCAGAGGTGAAGCATATATATAGATTTTGGCTGAAAATTTTGATAATTTTATTGGTGATTTTTACTTTAGTCGTTTTTTTTTTTTTGCATTGGTGATTTTAAGAAGTATATTTTAAGAGGCATAAATATTTGTGAAGCCTATATATAGTTTCTGTGTGATTTTTTTTTTCAGGTTTTAGATGCATTGTTGATTTTAAGAAGTATATTACATATAGGGGTTTTTTTTTTTTTTTTTGCATTGGTGATTTGGTTGTATGATTGCAAGTTATGATACTTAGTTTCACTCTATTAGGATTGCATTTGGGGATATCTTTTGCACTAAAAACATGCGTATTTGTTTGTTTTAAACTTTGTTTATATGTGTTTTTGCGTTACTAAGTCTTTAGAATTTTTTTCACAAGCCCAGAAAAAAAATCGAATTCATTGCCCAAACCGTAACTGAAACCGTTTGGGCTTGCCATTTTTGAGAATCAAACCGGAACTGAACCAAAGATGTTTGGTTCGGTCTTGGTCCTTCAAAAACCCGAGACCGAAACTCGTTTGCACAGACCTATAAGTGATAAGCCAGTCTAAATTTAAAACTATGATTAGTTAGCAACTAAGAATAAGTACAACCTACTTTCCAAAAAAAAAAAAAAAAGAATCAGTACAACCAAAAGCTCCTCTTCGGCCTCCACAAGTTTAAGTATGTTTATTTAAATTTAGTTTATTGTTATTTTTCATTAAGCAAGTTTTATTTAGATTTTGAGTTTATTTGCTTGGAATTATGTTTGACATCTTGTAGTTGAATATTTCAAATTATGGAGAGATTTTAAAAAGAAAAGGTTTGTTCAAGAAAATCTTTGTAGTTGATTTTATTAGGTTGCGTTCTCTTTGGCGTTTTTACAGTGTTTTCTGTTTTTCAAAGTTGAAAACGCGGAAAACATGTTCTCTTTTGCCATTTTCCAAAATTATTTTCGAGAACGCCTCAATTTTTTTCTACAATAAATGGAAAACGTGAAATTTGTGTTTTCCATTTTCCTTTTGACTCGCTCTCTCTAGTCTCTCCTATAATCTGTCGTTCCCTCCTCTTCCATTACACACAAGACCGTCTGCTGGTACGGTTTTAGAAGCCATCGCCCGCTCCACAAAGTTCGATTTTCCTCACGCTGTCTCGCCATTGACGTAGTCCGGCAAGCTCCCCCGTTAATTCTCGCAACCTCCCTCTTCTTCATCTCGTTATCCTCTTCTCATTATACTCGTCCCTTCTTCTTATAAGCCGAATGCAATCTGATTACGGTAACTTTTTCATGGTCTAAATTCATATCTGTGATTTGTTTAAGAAGATTTACTTCAATTACTTCAATTACCTCTGAAAGTCGATTTTGAGTGAGAATTTCAGCTGCACATGGTCCCCAGCCTCCCTACCTGCCGAGCTAGCTGCTCGAGTTTTTTTGGCCTGTTTGCTTAATTGTTTTTTGTGTTCTCCTGCTATGGCGAGCTACATTAGATGCTGGGCTAGATGTTTGTATGTCCATTGTTGTTGATTGATTGTTTTTGATGCCCCTATTTTAGCCCCAAAAGTGCCTGCAGATGTGCATTTAAACTGCTCGATAAAATGCCTGAATGAGCTAAACTTGTTTCTTTTGACCTCAAATTTTCTGGGCACCTTTATAATGTATTTGGGAAGCTGGTGGGTAAGGTGGAGACTGGTTTTAGCTTGCAAATTTACCATCTTGAAGCTCTTTAGATCTTCTTGCCTTTTGTTTGATGAGAATTGATGAGACTTTAGTTGGGGGGAAAGAGGGCGGAGTGGAAGCTGAGTTGGAATTTGGGCTGTTCTATTTTCCATCACTTTGTTATCTGGGCTTTTTGCATAGTTTGCTGAACATATCTGACATCTCTAATCTTGTTGTTCTTGAACTGGAGTTGTATATCTTTTAATCTGGGCTTAAGATGAATGGGGGTTTCAAGTTATTTTCTTGTTAAGTTGGGCAAAAGATGTTGATTTTCACTTGCTGAGTCTATATATAATGTTATTGCTCATTAGCTGCTGATTTTTATCTCCACATTTCAACTACTTCCCACTTAATTTAGTATTTAACCTATCCCAAACACGCGCACCAAACATTTTTATATGTCATGTTTGGCAAGGCGGATCAACAATATTGGAATTGTGATCGTGTTTCATATTTTGGATAGTTGATCATGTCTACGGTGTTAAGATTGTTGTGTTTCTTTACCGCTTCCCATTTTTGTTCTGCAAGAATTTGTAGTTTTTTTTTTTTCTTTTTTGGGTGAATTATAGGTTGATGAATGATGTGAGGCTTCCGCTTCCGAGTGAGGAAATCTAGTAGAAAAAAATACTGAGAAATTGGTTATGGTTTAAAGATTATATATTTTTAATTTGCAATTTCTTGGTCTTATAAAACTGCACCCATGGAACTTTAGTCGTTGATATTCTAATGGCTTGTCTTGTCTCTAGTTGTGAAGTGCTATGCTATAGTATGGATTGTAGAGTTGTTAAACTGCAGATGCAGTGATCAAATTCTTCCCCTTCTTCCAGCTAAAGTGTTCTGAAATCTGAAGCACCGGGACTGATTTTTTGAGCACTATTCCGTTCTTCAATAATTCTCGTAAGGATTTTTGTAAGTAATATATTTCTTGATTGAGCTTGTTAATTCTCATAAACATTAGGACTGATTTCAGCCTTGATTATTTTCTAATGAAAGCTACATGAATGGTATTTTTGCGTTAAATCTTAGCTAGGATTATGTAAATTGCAGGTTTTATTTCTTCAATCCAAAATTCTTGAATTAATAGTTGGGCAGCCACTTCAATCCAAATTCATATGAAGCTAGATTTTGTTGATAACAAAGATATTCCACTATTGGGCGGCCAATTTAATCAACTACTTGCATAGCTTGAAAACAATTATCTCTTGATGTTCCTTATTTAAAAATTAGTTATTTAGGAGACATAACAATAACATCCATAATGAGGAAATTGTATATTACTTCAAATTAGATTGCCATTAATTGGGTAGGCAAAAGTGAAGATTTTGTGCTAATATTCTTGAATAGTCTATTTATTATACCAATTGCTGGATTGGTTTGTGGTATTGTGTTAGAACTTGGAATTAGTTAGTGCTATTAGTGAGTTGTGCTATTTGAACAAAAGTGCATACAAAAAGTTAAACAAAACTGACACATGACAGAATGTTAATTTTCAACACATCACATTATCTTTACATCAAGGGTAATCACATAAGACACATGTCCGATTTGTCACAATTTTTGTATCCTCCTTTCTCCAAATAGAATTATTGTTAGTTATTTTCATTTTGCAGTTATATTGGTTAAATAATAGCATTATTGTCTATATATGAAAAGGCAAGCATATGAATTTATATAGACCTGTATAATTATTCATAATTATAATTAATGATAATAAACCTGTATAATTATTCATAATATAGTATTTTTTAACATTTAGTTAACTGTCTTTATTAGAAAATGTTGGTGGTCATAAAGGAACTAGTTTGATACCAATGCAATGGAGCGACTCAGTTGTGGAGGCCTTTATTCAAATATGTTATGAGCATGTTAAAGCAGGAAAACTGCAATGTTCTACATGTAAAAATGATAATGCACCAAGATCAGTGAAGAATTTGGTTCGCATAAAACTGCAATGATCTAAACTCGAACGATAAAACTGAGATTAAATTTTGATGCAATTGTGAACTATGATTCAAACGCATAGTACTTGTTGGTTATCTTGGGGGTGAGATTGACGTTGAAGTTTTTGCCGTTCTCTTGATATGAAACTTTAATTAAACTTTATTGACATATGTATGATGCTCGTTTCTATGTGTAGCATATGGTGGGATCAAGCTTGTACTACTATATTTGTTATTCATACATGTCAACATAAGTTCTATATGAGAAGTTCCTAAATAAATAAATAAATAAATAATAATAATCTGCAAGACACTTTATTTATGTGTTTAATTTTGACTTAAAAATATGTTGACATTTATTGATAGTAATAATACCTATGTTTTGATCCACACGTATATTCATTGGAAAATAGAATACGGGAAACAGAAAACATTTGAGAAAATGAAAAAAGAAAAATCAAGCAAAAATAGAGCGCAGCCTTACTGTATTATTTTGCATTCTCTTTTCAAAAATTTCTGACCATGGTGGCTTCAAATCTGGGCTCTGCCATTGCATATATAGTTGTGTGTATGTTTTCGCACTTCTCCCTCCCCCTCTTTGTATTCTCTTACTGTCCAAACCACCACATAGTGGTATACTAGTTTATAAAATTCCACTAAACAGGGTTCTAACAAGAGCACAAGAGTTAAAACCCAATTATTTCCTACCAAAATTTTCTGGATAATTTATTATTTGCCCAATTAGTCATCAATTACAAAAAGTTCAAACCCCAATTAGCCCAACAAAGTGGCTTACCTAATGGCCTGACCTGATACGGTACGCTTATTTTGGCTTCTCTTGCTAGCGTGTTCCCCATTCTCATTTTTCCAATTTTTGTTTAGCCGGTGGCTGGCTGCTTGCATCAATTTCTCCTATTCCGGTGACTGGCGCTCCGGCCCTGTAATGAGGCTAGTGAGGCCATTGCTTCAGGCCCGCAATTTTAGGGGCAAAAAAATGAATGAGTTTTATGTGAGCCCAAAAAGTGAAAAAACCCTTTTCTTTTTTTAGTACGAAGAGCCTAGAGAATGACCAAGATGGCCCAGTTAAGCCCTACAAAATTCTGCCCAGTCAAAACCCGGTTTACAGGGGAAAAAAAAAAGAAAAAGACTTATGGGATGAATGTTTACCTAGCAAAACTACACAGAACGTTGAATCTTCGAACCCCTCTAACCCCTAGCCTAAACGGTGAATGTCCGGTAATCAAGTATGTCGGTGACCGACCTGGGACAGCATTAGCAGCAACGTAGCAACGTAGACTGAGCCACTCAGGGTAGCATTCAGATTTCTGACCGAGTAACCCTAAATTCCTAAATCCTAATTCCCAAATCCCAATAGGCATTTGGAAATTGCTTATGTTTTTCAATCTTCACATTCACTTATTTTCTGCTTTTTTGGAAATTGCTACGTTTTTCCATTCATTTTTCAGAATCTCAGATAATAATTTTATAGGAATAGGATAATCGGAACTGTGAGTTAGCAAAACCCAATTCAAAAATTGAGCATAACAGAATTCTCAATGGACAAAGTGGAACTCATTAAAGCTCTTTGCCCTTTCTTCAAATTTACTGAATTTTACTTGTGGTAAAACCTTAAAATGTTCTCTGTTTAAATTAATTTTTGAAGATACAGAACCCTACCAAGTTCAACTAGTGATTGATGTTTAGAATTAGATGCTATTTTGTCTGTTTAACATGGTGAACTTCCAAGTACTTTTAATTCCCGCCCAAAATAAATAAATAAATAAATAAAATAAAAGAATAAAGCAGCACAAGAATTTTAGAAAAACAAGTGTGATTATTCTTGCTCTGTGATGGTTTTGTGCTTTAATTTGTTTTATGCTTTGCTCTTGTGATATTGCTTTACCTTGCATGGAATTTAATACTCTTGTATTTCTCTCTCTGTTAATATAATTTGCCACTTGTGTGGTGTTTGGGTATTAAAAAAATTTGATTATTCTTGCAGAAATGGAGTTTTACATTATTCTTGTAGACAATCAAAAAGATTAAAAGAAAGAGGAAAATCGGGGCAAAGTTAAGCTCACCAAGAGTTCTAGCTCGGTTGAATACATTGTGGAGGTGTGTACCTGTGTTTCCTTTTGCTTGTTTTGAATTTTGATTTGGGAAATGAGAATTGAATTCTAGATTATGAATTTAGTTTGAGTTGGCTACTCATGGGACAATGTTGTCTATTAAGAAAGAAATCGTTGAAAAATTAGATTGTGAACATTCTATTAGTATTTTTGCCTCAAAAAATGCAGGATTTGTGGTATTTAGGTAATTTGTTGACTTAGTGTAATGCATTTTGGTGATAATATTGTAATCTTTTTAGAATATATTTTTTCCTTGTTTCTTTTTAAATTTAATGTTTAATATATAGTTGTGTTTTTCACTTCATGTGTTTTGTTTCGTGATAAAAGGTAATTACTTGTCACTACATCGGGGGCCTATTTTTGAGCCCGCCTCAAGCCTTAGAAATCACAGGGCCAGCTGCCCCAAAGTGTTCAATCACAGTTAGTTATCCTGGGTTAGTTTTCTTCTTAATGTAAGCTTCTCATCTCTCTCTCCATTCTCAATTGTGTGTTGTGGTAAAAAATGCGAGGTCCTTAAGTCTAATTTAGGCTTTTTTGTAAATTTAATGGAAGATTTGAAAATATGTTGACTATTATTATTTTTTACTAGAAAAAGAAAATAAATCTTATGTTTAAAGTAGAATGTTCATATTGCAGATTTTAATATATCTAGATTCTGTATGCGTCCTTCATATTTTTGGAGAAGAAGGCACTGGAGATGGAGACAGAGTAACATATTTCTAGAGAAGTTTTTATTTGTTCCACCCAAATCACAGACTTTAGTGGCTGTTCATTCTCTTTCTTCACTAATTGAGTTCACAACCAAAGAAAGACCAAACAATTCTGAGTCCACAAAAATGTATACCAGTCAAGAAGTTCTTCGGGTTCCCAAAACAGTCATACTTACCCCTCAAGTTGTGCAAACCACTCTACGAGGCTGCTCTTCTAGTTTAATTGCTCTAAGCTTTTTCCTTTGGTGTGCCAAGCAACCCGATTTCTTTCATGATAGAAGCACTTTTCAGTATATGGTAAGCATGGTTTCTAACCTTCTTGGGAGACACGGAACAGTGAGTGGAATAGTTAGGGAATTGAAAAATGTTGGTTATGTTGTGAAGCCTCAAACTTTCTTGCTGTTGCTGAGAATTTGTTGGTTTGGCTCGGTGTTTGATCTTGTCATTGAGGTGTTTGAGGAGATGTGTAAACATGGTTACATTCCAAATACATATGCTTTCAATATTCTTATGGATGCACTTTTCAAGACTGGGAGTGTGGATGTTGCCCTTCAAGTTCTAAAGGAGATTCAGGTCCCAAATTTCTTGTCTTTTAACATTGCCATTTGTAATTTGTGCAAAATGAATGATATTAATGATGCTGAAGGTGTTCTTAGGTACAAATTGTTGAAAGGTGTGCTTAGGTCCATGTTGTTGAATGGGTATCATCTCAACTCTGAGACGTATCCATTGGTTTTGAATTGTCTTTGCAAATTCAAAAGGTCCTCTGAGGCATTACAACTTTTGGGCTTGATGATAGTCTTGGGTGTGCCCATCTCAGTAAATGTTTGGAGTATATTAATAGATATATTCTGTAAGTCTAGCCGGATTGATATTGCAATTTATTTTCTTGAGAAGATGTTGCAGAGTGGGTGTTCTCCAAATATTGTCACATACACATCTTTAATCAAGGGGCTTTTGGAATCTCAAATGCCCAACAAGGCATTTGAAATCCTTAATACTCTGGAATTGAGAGGATGTTATCCTGATTTGTTTCTTTGTAATGTGCTGATAGATCGTCTCTCTAAGATGGGAATGTATGATGATGCATTTGAAGTTTTCTCCAGTTTGAGAGAGTGGCAACTCATACCTGATGTTTATACGTTTTCTTCTCTAATGTCAACTGTTTGTTTGTCTAGACAATACATTCTTCTACCTTTTCTAATTAGTAACCTTGCCATCGAACCTGACTTAGTAGTGTGCAACTCTTTTCTTAGTTATTTCTGTAAAGCTGGTTATCCAGCTGGCGCTATTGATTTCTACAATGATATGATAGATAGAGGATTCCTACCAGATAAATATAGCTTTGCCGGGTTACTCAGTGCACTTTGCAGATTGAATAGGATTCAAGAAGCAGTCTATATGTATTTTGGATTTCTTCAAAGTCATCCTCGTATTGATGCTCATGTTCATACTATAATTGTCAATGGGCTAATAAGATCAGGCAACTCACATGAAGCAATCAGATTATTCGAAAAAGCTGCTACAGAATTTCCACTAGATGTTGTGTCATATAATGTTGCCATTGGTGGACTTATCACGGGTGGTCAAAAGGGAAAAGCTTATTCTTTGTTTAGCCTAATGAAGCAGATGGGTATACCTCCAAATAAGCACACTTATAAGCTAATACTCTCTGGTT